>JAGDQP010028936.1:0-23762 GCA_022664845.1 Lepisma saccharinum
ATCTTACTACGCACACAATAGTATTAAGCAAAACCATGTAAGAGTCCATACAGAGTCATTTTTGCGGCCTGCTATTGAACTCAAAAGTCGAAGTGTTACGAGTAAAAACGTAAACAATGCGTGCTATTTTATTGTTATTTACGAACTCCAACTAATGTACTAATCCTCGGCGTGACATGTCAAAGTACAAGCGATGAAAGGGGATGGGATAATCCCGATTTTTTATTTTCTTCATTATTCCCGATCTGAAAGGGAAAGTCCCGCTCAGGACAGGGAATATAACGATTTATACTTTCGAGTCAGTGTTGCCAACCATAGGGATATGTCCCTACTCATATATATATATATATATATATATATATATATTTATTTATTTTAGGCATATTTCACGAAAGTAGGGATGGATATTGAAATTCTGTTAAATTATAGGGATTTTAGCTCTATTCTTTTAGCATTTTCTTTAATAAAATTGCTATCGACATTGATCAATAACGGCAGCCATGGTACACTTACATGGAAATAGGGGTATTTGATTAATAATAGGGACAATTTTCTTAGTCGGTAGGGACCTGATAGAAAAAATGATTGGAAACACTGTTTCGAGTCTTGATAGGAGAGAAGAAAGTGATGGTGATCGTGAAAAAAACAACAAAAACAACTGAAATCGAGATTTCAACTGATTTACACATTTCATGGCCCCTACATACCGAAAAAGGGATTTTTAGATGCCTATCCTTCTGTTCGTCCGTCCCGATGTAAACAAGTACACCTGCGACCCGCCTAAAGGCAATGATGATTTCAGGCAGTGACCAGAGGGGGACAAGCTGCTTCTGGAGCTTCTGAATTCCCCCACGCCCGGAGCCTCGTATCTTTTAATCCTCATTGTCAGTTATCAGTATATTCACAGTACTATTTTTCATTCCCCTTATATTGAACTAGCCCCCGTGGGAAACCAGAAATCACCACTGCCTAGAGGCCATACCGTTCAACGTATCGAGACCGAAGTTTAAACTTAAGGTTTTGTAAGATTATCTAGGGTAGTTTTTCGAATTTTCTTCCTACCCCTAAAAATAAGGGTAGTTTACTAAAATCCGGAAATAAAAATGTGCGATTTTCTCAAAAACTTCTTTAGTGATTGTGTTCATATTTTATAAATAGATGTTTTTGTAAAATTAGTAATAACTACAGTATTATTTTATTCCATACCTTGTATTGTACAGTCTTGTTCAAAAGATCTTCGCCACCCACCTTGATTTAAAAAGCCACATTCTCGCAACCCTAGATACAAGTTGCTAATACTTTGGCTCTGCATTATTATTATTATTATTATTGTACTATTAGTAGTAGCAGCAGTTGTATTTGACCATTATCTACTGTCATTTTCAGGCCTCTTAGAGCTTTTTACACAACTACTTTTGGTATTTCTGCTCAGCGGCAGTGACTCAGTTGATAGAACATTGACTTCAAATTCGAATAGCCATTGATTCGAATTCCTTGACCAGAGATTCTTAAAAAAAGTTTTTCAGAGATTTTCTCAGTTCCACCAGATAAGTATCAGAATTTAACATAATGCATTCAAATGAGTTCATGGAGGACTTTTTGTGCATTCTTTACCCCTTCTATTCTGACCTGAACGAGATTCCTAAATATTACAAATACATAATTAAGTTAATTAAGTAAAAATTGTACCGAAGAAGGATAATGACGTGTAAATTCAATCTCAATTTGGAACTTTATCCATTAAACGAGGGCCATTTACGCTTAATTCTACTTCCCAGGTATATTTTTATCAGTTTACGATATGTATTATGAAAGAAGAAACGACTGATTTAAATTAAAAATTCGATTTTAAAAATCATCAAGTAAGATTTAAAAAAAAATCACGACTTTTTCCACCCTAAAAGGAAATAATTCATACTACAATTTAAATTGTGTAAAACATAACAAATACAAGAATATTATTTGTCAAGTTGTAATTGTTCTTTGGAATTTGAACTTGAATCTCTTTATGGCTTTAGGTAACTCTTGCTCAGGGCAAATTATGCCTTGGCAGTCTGATATTAAATATATAACTTCGCTTCTTGTATGAATAAGTGTTAAAACGTTGTATGGCACAACTGTAATAAGGGTGTGGAAATTCGTGTTAGATATAAAGCAAATAAATAAATATATCAAATAAGAAAACTGCAAAGTAACGTAGATAGGACATAGCTGACACATATTACAAATGGTTAGTCCTGCGGCACATTAATGATCCTTATGTTCGTAGATGAGGTAAATTGATGTTATTTTGCCTTGCTTGCTATCAATTTGAGCTATCTACAATTTAAATTATGTTCCAAGACTTTGTGTTCAATATACTCCATCGCGAACCTGGAGTCCTTTAATATAAAGTCAAAGCTTTACCATTGATATATAGCGTATACTTTGATATAGTAGATTATTGTGTCTTAAAAGTTTTCTAATTTTATTTAGAATTTAACAGATACAGTACGTTTTTCAGGAGGGGAAGAACGTCAATTTAGTTGGATATAAAAAACTATGTACTAAGGAATTTACACTTCCAGTAAGAATTTCGTCACAACACTTTTGCCAATATGCTCATCTCGGAAATCCATTTTTGAAGCTAGCCAGAGTTAAACTAGAAGAAGCGTACCTGAAACCACGAATTGTAATCTTCCATGACATCCTTTCCGACAGAGAAATTGAAACAATTAAGACTTTGTCACGCGCAAAGGTAAGATGGGATAAACCTTGATTACATATTTAAACATAGGTTATTGCATATTCAGTAGCGTATAATATGTTTGTACAGGGAAAAGATAAATATACAACTATACCTAAGACAAGTGACTTTTAGTATAGGTCTTCCTTGGGGGTTATGGAAAAAACGAGTACGTCAATTTCTTTAATATTACCTAGGTGGTAAGATATTGTGACGAATTTACAATGCATTAATTGAATGAGAAAATTCTTACTGGTAATACTGTGAGTCATACTGAGATGTTTCATTCTAACATTGTTGCTAACGTTAAACATAGTTGCTCGACGTTTACGTGTTGTAATTGATAGATCACTGCATTGACTAGCTAGGCTGGTAAGTCCTCAATAATTCCCACAATGTTTCTTCTTAAGTTCACCGATTAATGGATGGTTGGATAGACCAGTGATAACGAGGCAACGATTGAAGTGATGTGAAGATGCAGCTAAACGATGGAACGATCTAAATGCGTTGTGTACAGTAACGTATCACGCTATGCTATCTCTAAGATTATTGAGAAAGTATAGGTCACCTTTAGATCTATAAAGGGATCATATTTTGAACAAAAAGTGAATTATGGGGGGATGTTGTTGCATGTGATTGTTTTTCTTAGAATGGACTTGGTTCACATTTACTCTTCCGGAAGTTTGAATGCACAGAGCTACAAACATATGCTGAACAAGTCGGTACGTCTTATATTATAAAAAGCAATGCATACGGAGGGTACACGGATCAGTTGACCTATTCACAAAACGACGGCTCTCAGGAAGTTATTTGACGATGTCGTTCATGCGTAGAGTTTCCACTAAACGGTGGAATAATGGAAACGTGCTCTGTGGAATCATGAATCACGCTATACTACCTGGAAGACCAGTGGAGGTAGAAGTTTGCAGATTCCCGTTGAACAGTATCTGTCGTTATCTTGTAACTGGAAGTTCGCGAGCCCGGAGGTGATAAACTGATGGATCACCGACTCCTTTCTGCCGGGATTCAGATGATTACATATCCCGTAAGGATGTTTTGTGAAGAATGTCCCAGAAATTTACAGAAGAAGATATTGACGTTTGTTAGTGATTACATTTTGTCGTGAAAATTTTATTTCTAATAGATTGCGTCAGTCATCGTTCTAATTGTACACGAAAAAAATCGATCCATAACTTTTAACTAAACAGGTCCAGTTAAGTGTTTTCTGCTACCGTCAACAAAACATCTGGTAGTACGAACTGTAAAAAAAAGAGCCAACTTGTATGGTACATGCAACGAAACACAAATGGTAAAAAGAGTTATATTTAACGCAACTAAACATAGAGCCACAGATACTGAACAATATAGTACCAAGAACTGAACGATGTTTGATTGAACTCCAACAAAACATGTCTGACGCCAGTTACTGTATTATGCAAACTGTTACTAAACAGTAACAGGCACCGAATACGTAATGAGGAGAACGTAGCTGGGCAGTTATAGTTGCTGCAATCATACATCCAGTGGAAAGTATAATCACTGAATGTCTTGGAAATTGGTAGCTAGTTTGTTTGAGGAATGTCTTCTACCCGAACAGTAAAGTAAACGTCGTTATGATACACTTGAGGTGCCTCACTTCTGTAAAATCACGAATCAGTCTTCTTCATAGCTCTATTCTAACACAGTATCAATTAATAAAATTTCAAAGTTTCGAATAATTAAAGTCTACATAAACGTCTTTACTCCAGAAACTGTTTTCGTAACATAAAAGGACTAGTAAAATGTCCTAAGTTCAACAAAGAAACGGTGGAACAGGGATAGAGTGTGGGACAACAAGATGAGCAAGCAAATCTGGAGGTCGTGAGTTCGAGCCCCACTCCAGACTTCTCTTTTTTTGCTAGTCAATACTGTTTTACTACATGCACCGGTAACAGGCACTATAACGTCTGGTACACTGCTTACTGAACGTATTGTTTCCGTTCACTAAATACCTTTAATTAAATTTCTTCAGTTGCCAAAGCCGTACGTTCAGCAGGTTCATCTGGAATTGAACTTTTGACTGCCTGCAACTGAACGTTCAGTGACTTTTTTTCTCCGTGTAAGGAAACCCAGGTGCACTCGAACTTAGTACCCTGTTAATGATTATAACAAAGACACATACAAGTATTATGTCACTAATACTTAGAGGACAATTACCTCAACGCTTGGTCGTTAATATTTATTATCCTTTACGTAACTATTTTGTGCAAATAACAATACGTGCAACGAAGTAGAATGCACTCCCTTAAGCAAACAGTTAGTTTACAACTCCAAGTTGTATAACATCTGATATAATGATGTAAACATTAGTGTTGATTACAGTGTAAAGACTTTTTCGGACAAAGCCGTCTGAATGACATGACACTCAGATTCCAAGGGCCAACATTTTTCCACTGAAATCTGCTGACCCATGAATTCCATAGTGTATCCGTCACCCAAGAGGGAAAAACGAACCTACCAGGTACATGTGGTACCAAGAGATAGGAGTCTGAGATTCAAGTTCGTTCAGTAAACGTTCGTTCAGTATAAACTTCATTTATACATTTATAGTTGTGAACAGACTGACATCCAAGTTAGCAGCCAATACAACAACCGACGAGTCTGTTTGGTGAGTTTAAGTGCTAAAGTTCTGTAACTTCACTTTCATTATGAGATTAAACCAATGCCTTTGAAAACCTCTTGCTTTTATTCTTAATTTATGCTACATCCTTACTTATCCCAGTATAAAGAACTAAGGCTAACCTCATCCAGCTGAGGGTAAACCTTATATGGTGGATCGATACTAGGATAACATAGTCAACGAAAGCATTGAAACATAACATGCACATTCTTACACGCTTTATATAATCATTTTTTATATTATTTACAAACACCAGCAACTAAGCCAAAGTCCATTTCCTGCACTTTAGAAATGACTTGGCATTTTTTCTATAACATAGCTGTGTGGCTCATAACCTATACTTTGTTTCTTTCTTTGTTTCCTTTTTCCCTCTTCTTTAGATATAAGGTTAAGACGAAATGTATAGTAAGCGTATCAATTTGAGATTTTGCACTAAAATATAGGCCAATAGAGCAGAATTAGCTTATATGTATACAATAGCTTGTCCTATTTTATTTTAATTTTATTTTGCGTACTTTTATTTTAATATTTTATTTTATATTCATTTGTTATTTTATTTTATTATTTATTCCTATATTTTATTTTAATCTCTGTTTCCTATAATCATGAGGAGAAGCCAAACACTGAACACCTCATTCATGCTTCCTTGTAGAATTCCATTCTCACTGTAACGAACATGGCTACGAAAAGGTAAAAAAAAAAAAAAAAAAAAAAAAAACAACTCCATGGAAATTACAGTATACTTTGTAAATTGAATGAATAAATAAATAATACAGTATTGATCTTTGAGTACCTTCAAAATGTCTCCAAAATGCCTCCAAGATTCCTACAAACTAACATCTTTACGATTAAAAATAGTTGAAAAAAATTACTATCCAGAAAGCCCTGTTTCTGGAGAATGACCCAGACATCGATGGCTCACAGGGATTCGAACCCAGAACATTCGAGATGCTGGTCTGACGCCGCGATTGGCTATAGATTTCCGTGCTTTATCCTAAATCCCTATAGCAGCTACGACAAATATTCGTGTATGTTCCTTTAGCAAGTTAACACGAACATGACATTTCCTGTCCCGTCAATGATATGTTATTTTCAAACATTTCCCGTGATTTTTCTACAATTATACATCGTTTTATTTTTTCATAAAAGAGAACATAAATCTATTTCCGTTTTTGCCTTAGTTTACATTACAAAATGTAGTTATGGTAGATTACGCTAAAGTACCGATAATTAAGATTATGATATTTCCAGTAGGTAAGAAACACACAGTAGGTAGAAACACATTCCATATATATTTCAGTCAACTGCTCGAAGGCGCAATAACTTTCCAGCGGAATCATAGCTAGCGTTCGATAAAAATCAAAATATAGATGGGAAAACCACACAGAATTTAATCTTTAAGCTCTAAAAAGAGACACATCATCTCCTTAGAACTAGAAATATCTCGACCTTTAAGGTATTTATCTTTTCTATTAATAACGTAAGTCACGATATATATTTATATTATTATACAACACAAAATCTTATGTTGTGCAATCTTATAAATTCATCTAATTAAGGGTTTACAACATCTAAACAATTTCAGCTTGACTGCTCCTAAGTAAAACATTGTGATATACTGTGATTTTGCAGCTCCTGGTAGCGACCTCTAAATGTTACTCAAACAAACAAAATTTAACCAAACATATCCATCCATTATGATGCACGAATGGAACAAATTACATATCCATCCATCCATATTTGCACAATGGAACATATTCATCCATGGAACAGATTGGAAACGTGCCCCGTTGAGTTTTCGAAATTTTGAAAATAAGGACCTCCCTAATATACACATAGAGATATCACATTCACTCCCAATTAAATATTCACTTTTCAACAGCCAATCATATCATTCGCCAGGCCAAAATAACTATAACAGACCTATACGTGGCGACTCTGAACTGTCATTCACTTCCAGGAGAGAAGAAATTAGCGGAATAGGAAAATAAACCTGCAAGGATTTAGTGGGCCATCATAGCATTGTCAGAATTGTGGAGGAAAAATAAAGAAAAGTTCGAACTATGGTCGATACACACATTCTACTTCAAACGAGCAGAAAATAGTAAACCAACAGGCGTGGGCCTTTTTACTAAATAAAGTCTGAATACATGGATCACAAATTGAAGTAATTCCAGATAGAATCGAAGGAGTAGTAATAAAGATAAACAGATGATACAGTATAGAAATTGTACATGCAAGCTCCAACAGCGTTACACCCGGAGGAGGAAGCAGAAGATTTATACGAGGAGATACAGAAGATTTTGGATAGTAGCAAATCGCATTATAAAATTGTAATGGAAAACGTCAATGCGGTAGGTAGGAAATATGCAGCGCAGTGACATGAAAATGAGAAACTTTTCATTTAGCAGAGACAAGAGAAGAGAGAGGCTAGTAGAGTTTTCAGAAGCCAACAAACTGTTCATTTCGAATACCTTTTTCAAGAAGCCACCCCAGAGGTAGTGGACATGGAAAGCCCCAAATAGGGCTAAAAACGAAATAGACAATGTTTTATTGAAGCCTTCAAGACGTGTCTGTTCTGAACAGTTACAAAATCTCGAGTGAACAGAGTATAGTGGGATATAAGTTAAAACTAAATACAAACCTTGCCAGGAAGAAGCTTAACAGAGGAAAGCAGCCAGTCTTAGATTTAGAAAATATAGCGAAAAACAAACATAATTCTCGATATAACTAAGTAACAGGTGCAGCACCTTGGAAGAGTTAGAATATAAAGAAGATATCAAAAGTATAAATAAGATCTGACTTAGATAATAAGAGTGACAACCAAGGAAACAGCAAAATTTCTAAAAAACAAACAAACAAACAAACAAAAACAACTAAACTATTGATGAAGAAAATACGGAAAATGAAAGAAGAGAAAAATTATTAAAGATGATTAAATACATAGAATAAATAAAACCTTAACGAAGAAAATAAGAGGGGATGTACGAAGGTACAAGGAAAATTTTGTTAGAAATACAATCGAAAGAAGCAAAAGTCTAAAGAACACCATACAGTAGCTCATGATAGGGAAAAACAAATATTTGAAGTTAAGGGACCCGGTAGGACCGCTACAAGAAATAATAGAAAATTATTAAAAGATTTGAAATTTTCTACACATAATTTTACTACTTTGATAAAGAACTAGGAAATATAGTTTCATACGAACATTATGTAGAAGTCCCTGACGTAACGAAAAAGTGGATAAAGTACTTCAAGCGATGAAGAAATGAAAAGCAGCAGAAGATGGACTCAGGCAGAGACGTATGAATGGAGATAGGGGTGAATAAATGAAAGAGAAACTTCCCAAATTATTCTCAATGTGGCTCAAGAAAAACAAATACCCTCAATTTGCAATTTATGCTATTATTATTTTGTTGTACAAGAAAGGGGACAAAGAATTTATCGAGAACTACAAATCAGTTAGTTTACTACCAGTTATATTACAAAATGTTAACCGACTTTATTTTGAATCGTGTTGAACGAGAGATAAAGTTTAACCAGAGAAGGGAACATGTCGAATTTCGTCCTTGATTTTAGCACAAAGGAGCATATCGCAATGTTCCCTTGGAACACCGTAATGTTTTTTATAAGTTATTGTAAAGCTTAATAGGTAGAACGTAATTGATACACGGGATTGTGTTTCTTTAGAACCAGTTTACTATAAAAGGTATATGTGCGATACAACTTTATAAAAAGACTGTTTTGAACCGGGGTTACAAGTGAGTTAAAAAAAAACTATGGCCTTCTTCTTCTGCCTCAGAGGAGTAGGTTTGAGTTTTGCATTAGTTTGTTGCAATTGATATGCCTAGGAAGTGTAGAGAATTAGGTTTGAGTTTTGCATCAGTTTGTTGCAACTGATATGCAGGAAGGAATAGGTATTAGTCCGTTGCAACTGATATGCCTAGGAAGTGTTTAGTCTCCGTTGCGAGTTGTGAACAGGTTTGCATTTAGCGGGACACACCAGTTTTGTTGCGAACTGTGTGTGTTAGGTTGGAAGAGATCATACCAGTTCTGTTACAACTATATATGAAGGATTGCTTTGACCCGTTGCAGTTGATAAGCAGGAAGGTTAGATAGAGGCGACCACCCAGGTGAGAAGTGATGTTGGTAGTCTAGATGTTTGGATATTTATAGAATCCCTTTTTTCGCTGTGCTAACTTTATTTAGCTGCGACTTTAACTTAATTTTTGGTTGTTGGTTGAACTGTTGTTGTTGCTTACTTTTAGGATGGCTTGTGTTATTTACTATTTGTTTACATTTAAGATGTTTGTAGTACACATTTGCTTACACAGCGTAGTAAACACAATTTACTATTTGTTTATCTTGTATGAGTGGCATATGCTCTCAGGCACGTGGATCATTACAATATGCAAAAATTAAATGAAATGATGAAAGTGGTTACTCAATATGCACTTCCACTACGTCTAGGATTCATAGATATTGAAAACAAAAACATTCTATTCGGTCTCATTGAGAGCAGTATTTAAATTGCTTGAACAGAAAGGCACCAAAAGTTCATACATTAAATTACTACGAAACATTTAATCTAACTGCAACATCTGTCATTAGACTACATCAAGAGAGTGAAAACTTAAAAGCTGGAAAACTGATATGGCATTCTCTAAAACTGGGGTACTGAAGAAAGTGTTCTAAAATTAAATTGGGAAAAGGTTGGAGTAAAAATCAATGGTAAATACCATAATCACCTACGATTCGCTGATGATAATCCTGTTTGCTTCAAGTGCACAACTACTACAAACCAGAATGGAAGAGCTGAGTAATGAGAGTTCGAAACTATGACTTTCAATGAGTTCAAGTAAAGAAAAGGTATTTTCGATCAACAGCCTACAAAGAAGAAAATAAAGATTTATGGATGGATAAAAAGCATAGTTGAAAAGTATATTTGCCTACAGGTGACAACATCGAATGGTAAGTTCACTGACCAATTAAATAGAAGACGTAAAACAATGTTATGGAGCTCGTTTCAAACACTAAACTTTATTTTGAAAACCGAACTACCAATATGTTTCAAGCATAATATTTAAATTCAGTGTGTCTTATATGTGATGATGTACAGATGTAAAACGTCTGAACTGAACGCGCAAACGACAAAAAGTTTAAATGTTACTCAAAGAGCAGTTGAGAAATACATATAGAATAACTAGGAAGACAAACGAATGGATTCCCTCGCGTACAAACGTAGAAGATATAATCATGACTGCGAAGAAAATGAAGTGGAGATAAGTCCGCCCCATAACAAGGTAAACAGATAGAAGATGCACATATGCAAATATTCTACATTGGATTCATAGAGAAAAGAAACAACGTAGGAACGTTTAAGTGTAAGGTAGGTAGACGAAAGGAAGCATTTTTCAGATGCTCCATGAATGATGTAGCAGGATACCAAGATGTGTGGAAAGAAAAGGGAAGGCCTTCATCGAGCAGTGGATAAAAACGATTGAATATGATATACTCAATAATCCACTGGTGAATCGTCCCGTTGTATTCTTCTTTCTTCTCTAAAATTTGTCTAAAGGCGAGATTGTGGCCCGAAGTATATCTAGTTCTTCTAAATTATCATTACTGATCTCAAATTATTATCTGTGCGTATACGATTTTGGCGTCTAGAGCAGAATATTTCTCAAAGCATTATAACATGTTGGTAGTAACGAGTTCGTACAGTAATTTTTACAGTCAAACTTGTACGTTTTTTTTATAAACTTGAACTATTAGTTAGTTTTTGTACCTTCGGAAGCTGCTCTTTTCTTCACAAACCATTTACCAATTTATGTAGTTCGTTGACTAGTGCCGTTCCTTCCTGTTTAATTAATTCCGCTGTATATACCACAAAGTTAAGTTAGCCATTGTAAGCCAATGACTAGGTTAGTTTGTATCATTAAATCTGATTCCAAAAAAAAAAAAAAAGAAACAGTACCTTTCTTATACTAGTCAAATATAGCCATGCCATAGAATGTTTCCAGTAAAGTAGACTTCTGCCACTTACTCCAAGTAATTCCAGCTCCATGCAGCAGCTTTAACGTACCAATGTCGAAAGGGCATATGTGAATTAATATCATAAACTTCATAACATATATTTCAACGAATACTTACAAGGGGACTACCCCAAGTGTTACAAACTGATTGAAACCAAATTTGTTGTATGAACAGGGTACACCCTAGAACTAAAAAGTATGGTGGCAAAAACTGCTCCAATTTCCCCCTTGTGATATTTTGGCCCTACGCCCAAGTGATCAATATTCCCAGACTAAACAACTAAAGCTAGTAACACAGAGCCGAGACGCTGAGGCTAGAGACACCAAATGTGGTAAAAATGTTGACCATCATGAGGAGGTTACGAAACAGAAAAGAAATTGTGGGAAAGTCGCCATCTTGAATCCAGTATGGCGTTATAAATTAATGCCGACAGTATATGCACAGCCCGAAGTACGGAAGCTAAAAATACCAAATTTGGAACGAAGGCCAATCATCAAACGTAGATTACGAGAATAATCAAAAATATTCAAGAAGTCGCCATCTTTAATCCAATTTGCCGGACTAAAACTTGTTTCAGAATGGCTGGGCCTAGAGACACAAAAGTTGGCAGAAATTTTGATTATCAAGAGGTGGCCACGAAATGATAAAGAAATTGGGAAACAGTCACCATCTTGATCCAATATGGCGTCCGAAAGTAAATATTGAATGTATTGATATATGCACAGCCTAAAGTACTGAAGCTAGAAATACCAAATTTTGCATAAATGTTTATGAGAATGAGTAGGTAAAGGAAAAAAATGCCAAATGGTGAAAACGTTGCCATCTTGGACCCAATATGGCGGCCTAAATAAATAACGAAAGTATATACACGACCCAAAGGGCTGAAGCTAGAAACACGGAATTTGGTATAAATGTCAATGATAGTAAAGAGGATAATACGAAAGTTTGCAAAGGTTGCCATCTTGGATCCAATATGGCCGCCATCATGAAATATGAATATGACAAGTTGAACGTAACACAAAGAGCCTAGCAGGATAAAATGGTGAAAAGTGCCTTGAAAGGGATCGTGATAAAAAATACTACCATATTCAGCATAAAAAAGGGTGACTCTCCACCAAATCTCATCTCAAAAGATTATAGCAGGCTCTCTTTCTCTTAACCAACCGCTGTCCATAAACGGCAGGTAAGACGGTGAATCAATCTGACAGCGGTTGCCACCTCGTTCTCGATATATCTAAAGTAGTGGTTTTTGACCGAGAAGTAACGATAAGGACAGCCACCAAGACCCCTCAACCGTGCCTCTTTGCTTCCCAAGACAAAATGGATACGAGACAGATCTTTGCCGATGTCCGCACGCCAGTAACAGGATGAACTCAGCAATGATAATTCCACCGCTCAACCACTAAGACGAGTTCCTTTCCCCCTATTACAACTCCCGCAATAGGACTCAAAGAAAGGTGAATCTTTTAATAAAAGAGGGTCGTGACCGGAAAATCCGCCAATGACAAGATAGCATCCAACTACTGCGACTCAATCGACTGAATTCCCACCCCACTGGACAGAATAAACACGTGACAAAATCGAATGGATTGCACGAAATATTGTAATATTTCTTTACTTTCTCCTCACCCGACGAGATCAAATGGGATGTATGATCCCTGCACAAGCACCAGCAATAAATACCTGAATATCTTTTCTGATAGGCAATCCTGTAAATAAGAATGTATTTATCACTACTATTTAGAGAATATTTGGCCTTATTTTCTAAGCATGGGGCCAATGTATGGATCTTATTAGTCTTCTTTCTCTTTTTAAAAGATTTCACAACTTAAAACTATTAAGTCAGATATTCAAAATGACTGGTTAATACTCATACAAGCTAGTATGACTTTGTATGCTATTAGACAGATACCAACAATGTGATTTATTTTATATTGTCAGTTGTAAATAAAGTTTTGAATAGTTTACCTCTGTTTTGACTATTTTTGCTTAAAAAAAACAACAAAAAAAAAACGTTAAATTAATGGCACAAACTTTATTCAAAAAACACAATCTTAAGCATCAAAGAACAGTATACAATGCACGACGAACAATATCACAAACTCCCATATGACGTTTTATTTCTTACCAAGAACAAATGTTTGAGTTACTACTCCTGCGTAGACACATATATAAATAAATAAACATGCCAAGATGTCGTACTGCAACTAACAATATTACTCATCGTCGGTGCTAACAAGTCCCGCACGCTACACCGCCTCCTACTAGATACGTGAACCTTCTTTTCTTTACTAGTACCCTTTAGGTATGCAAACTACCTATAGCACTTAAATTACTAATTACTAAGTACCACCTTATTCGACAAGTTGCCTACTCTCAACTGGATAATGGAGCCTAACGACGATGACCAACAACATCCTAACCGGTTCCAGGAGCTATTTAAGAACTCGACCTCGAAGAATTCTCAAGCACAACTGCGACCAGAATTACCAAACTACAATAAAAATGGAACTTTCCGTTTTACCACTGTTGACCTGGCCATACATACCACATAATCCTTATTGTACTACATTGTATGTGGTTGCGTGGGTACAAACTGTACTGCAACTACAACAAATTACTGTCCCTACTTATAGCTCGTTCGTCTGACAGACAAAAACATAAACAGCATTAATTTCAAACTTACATTTCAATTGGAACATTTAAACCTTAATCACTCTCTCAATTTTCTGTTTACAAATATGAGAAAATGCAACGATTGTACATGTGTGAGTAGGCCTACTTTTCCATACTACTTTTATTGCAAGTTAAAGTTAAGTTCAACATAGATCCACAAGAAGTACTTGTTTCGTCACTGACTAACGGTACTGACCTGTCTTCGCCAGCTCGATATTACTTACTGAGTAACTCTGCCTCTAAACTATGTGGCTTCCGCAAAAACTCTTAAAGCTCACTGTTACTTTATATGTATATACACGAGCAGCAGAAACTATTATTATTACAATTTAGCAAGTAAACGAATTGAATTCCTCTCCTTTCTTTTACTAGTAATGACTTGAGATTCAACAATCACTTTCACTTCCTGACGGACGTCTACTATTCCACTTAAACTGCACAAAAGCCGAAATAGTACGTACTAGCTCTGTTCGCTAATTCAGAATAACTAATACTCTCTTACGATAAAGAGGACTTTAAACGTCCCCTGCCCCTATAGCAACAAGCCCTGTGTACTGTTTCCATCCAATGTTCCTCGACGTGCTATAGTTCAACGGGCCGACGTTTGTTACACCTGGACTGCATACTCCAACTCCATTATGACGGTTGAAGACAGAACTTTCCAAGTGGACAGCTTTTTAAACATAAATATCTACACATCTACCCATGACTTTGCCACGTCACCCCTTGGATTTGCAGCGTCACCATTAATAGCTATGATACAAGACTTGAGCCTTGAATGTTCTATTTACTGGGTATTATTTTAAGTGCTTAATACTCACTTTGTTCCCAAATTATACTATCTTTCATATGCCGTGCACTAATTTTACTAATATTCCCTAATATCTACATATATTACTAATATGCGCACAACAATTTTCTGGAAACTATATTAAAGGCGTGTTGACATAACCCTTAATGTTCATCGTCTATATAACGTATTGTAACAATATACAGTCAGTTCTCACTTGACTCTGTTTTCAGCTCACCCAGAGAAAAATTGTAGCAAATACGTTCACTCGTATGTTTGTATCAAAAATATATATGAAGAGCGTTATCCCTTAGCTCTGCAATAGATCACTGATCAAAATAAATTTCTTCACCTGTAGAGAACAAAGGCTGGTGCTCTTTCCCAGCATGTGCTTGTCTGCAGCACTCCACACCCATTTAGAGTATTCATCGGCCGAAGTATGGCATACAATGTTTTGTATCGGAGGCACACACATTTATATGCTTACTTCTCACTAATAATTCTACGAATTACAGGTGTTGTCTGTGGAAAGCATAAATTTTTCTCGCCTTTGCCACACATCACAAGCGTATTCTGACGATTGCATCGCGATCTAGCGTTCTTGTTCGGAGTTAGTCTAGAGCACTGAGTGTTTCACTTCACTCCTATCGCACCTCCTTCTTTTTTTTTTTTTTTTTTTTTTTAGAAATATGCAATTCTATGTTCAAATGTGATTTTCCAGGCCAGCACTGGTTAGGTCACATGATGTTAACCTAACCTTAAAATAAAGTTGTTGTTTTTTTTGGTAGTTTAGCGATATCTCGGTCGGATTTGAACCTACAATGACCATTTTTTTTTCAAAATTGAAGATTTATTCAAGTTCTACAAGATGGTAATTGTTTCATTTATGTTGATGCAAAATTCAAATTTTTACAGAGGTTAGAAAATTTGAAAATTGAATTTATAAACTAAGACAACAGTTGGCTGACAAAATAAATATGTTATGTATTTTTAGTGGTTCTATAACCATGAATTTCTTCAGATTTTTTAAAGTGGTAGAACGTAACCAAAAATAAGACACATGACCGGGCTTCTTACGTAACACATGCACTTTAAATACAGGTTCGAAAACAAAGTTTGCCAGGTCGCATTCGTGGATGACTTGTTGACATCGGCTTCTTGAGTGAAAGATCCCGGGTTAGAGTCCCTCCTGGGACAACACTGTTTCTTCTTTTTTCTTTCAAAATATATTCCTAAATGTTCATATTAATTATTTAATAGTTACTAGCATGTATATAAATATCTGATTGCAACTGCAAGCTATTATGTGTCTGAACGCATACCGAGCGAGGTGGGCAAGAGGGTCACGGTGGATTCCATATTTTTATCTTTAATGTCTCATCTTCTTCTTCTTCTTCTCTCCGCTTTTCTCTCTATCTCATTTCTCTGCCTCTGTCTAACAGACATCCATCGGTTTCAATTGTTCATTGTGTCTTTAAATTTCTCCTTCCATCAACTTATATCTATTGATTCGTCTCGCTTTTATTCTTTCATCTTATCGATACTAACTAACTAACCCTATGGCTTATGGAACTTGCAAGTTCATCGCAAGTAACAAACGTTCGCCATTGGATTCTATCCTGGGCAATATCAAGCCAGTTTTCATCATGAACGCCTACTTCTCAAAGATCTCTTCTAATATTGTCCTCCCAGCGGCGTCTTGGTGTTCCCAATGGCTTCCTTCCATCCGGCCTTCCAACCAGGATAGAATATAATCTCGTTTTCCCCCATCCGAGCTACATGGCCTACCCACCTTAGTCGTGACAATTTTATTATTTTTACAACATCTGGTAAATCGTACACTCCGTGAAGTTCTTCATTATGCAGTCTCCTCCACTCTCCAGTCATCTCGTCCCGTTTAGGCCCGTACATCAATCTCAAAACCTTATTTTCAAACACACGTGATTTATGTTCATCTGCTAGGGTCGTACTCCAACTTTCGCAACCGTTAAGTATTACCGGCAGAATAACCGTTCTGTATATTTTCAATTTCAATTTCCTTGATATTGATCGCGATGTTAGAAGCTTTTTGACTGAACAGAAACATGCGTTCCCCGATACTAAGCGACTTTTTATTTCTTCTATGACCTCATTTTTACTTGTTACGTATGCTCCCAAGTATTTATTTCCTTCATTCCCAGTGTTTCGGCTTGTTATCATGTATTTTGTTTTTTCTGTTTACCTGTAGACCTATCTCATCGCACGTTTCTACTAAGACATCAGTGTTGTTTTGTAGTGCATCTATATCGTCCCCTATTAAATCTACATCATCCGAATATACAAACAGTTGATTCAAATCATTAAATTTTTGTCCCCTTTAATTTTTAAAATCGCATATTCTAACGCAAAGTTAAAACAGTAGAGGTGACAAGGCATCGCCTTGTTTCAATCCGTTGCGAATCTTGAAACTATCTGACACATTATTATTACCTATCCGTACTCTGCTTATGGAGTCGCTCAGACACATCTTCAGTAGTTGAAGCAATTTCTTTCGTTATCGATACTAATAATGTATATTTTGAAAACAAAATGTGCTCATGATGTTTGCTGATTTTAGTATGGGAGAGACGAAGGAAGGAGAAAGAGGGGGTCTGTTTACCAGATATGATTATGGTAAAGAAGATGCCATTTGGGTGGCCTAGCTGCACGGCGTTCGCTGTCGCAATTTTTTTGATGCGAAGTGTACCAGGGGAACTTTACAATCTTGTTGTAGCTGAGAAAAGACTTAACTATTATTTTTAAAATTCAGTTGCATCTTTTTGCTAACCCCTGAATTAGGATACAAACATTGAATTTCTACCGCCACTGAATAATTGGTTTAAAACCGCTTGTTGGACTCGGTGGCATAAATTAATTTAATTAGTTCACTTTTTTTTTTCAGTTTGAGGCGGCTAAAGTAGTTTCAACCAAAGGATTTGTTATAAATACAAAAGTACGAGTTTCCCAAATAGGATGGCTGGATTCATTTGAACATTCTTATGTTGCTGCAATTAGTCAACGTGTTGAAGATTTAACAGGTTTGACTGCAGCTACGGCAGAAAGTTTTCAAGTAGCAAACTATGGGATTGGAGGACACTATAACTATCATTTTGATAGCGCGAGTGTAAGTACACCCGGTTTCAAATAACTTTCTCATAAAATATACATTTTGGTAATAGTGGGTTCATATATTTTGTTTAGCCTTACCTAGAGAAACTTAATATCCATAAGAATTTACATTAATTAACCACATTTCTTTTTGTGGTAACAATAGTAACTTATCAAACAGTGGTCAATTTGACTTTTGAGTAATAGGGGGTGTTCGCTATCATTAATGGCGAATAAAAATTCCTACTATGTGGAAGAAATATGAAAATACCCGCTAAGATTTGCCATTTTATGTACATCCATTTTTACTCTATGAAGAAAGTTAAATTAACTTTCTGAACAAACTTCATGAATCAAAGACACGTAGTTGATTTTTGTTTCCATTCAGAAGTTGTTCAAATTCAACTGTAATTTTAAACATTTTTACATATGAAAAACTAACCTCAATCATAGAAACTAATTACAATGAGTCGCAAATCTAACACGCTGAGATTCTGCCAACAAAAGAATTGAATCTGTAGTGGGAAGAAGGAAATAAATCCAAAAATCTGTTTTGTAAGAAATTAACAAAAGCTGTATAACATTTTTATTATTAATTGAAAGGAAACTATATTTTACTGAATATTCGAAAAGATCTTGTGAACCATGTGTGCTGCTTAGATATTTTCCAGGTATTGTATTTCTCCCTGAAAGATTAAAAAAAGTTAGTGGATCTATTTCTTTCTTGCAACTGATATAAAAAATGTCTACGCGGTTGAAAGTTAGGAGATGCAAGTATGGAAAATTTGATCAGAAAAATGCAATAAAAGCCTTCAAATGAATATTATTTAGAAGAAATTTATGCACAATGAACTGTTAAGCTACATGTAAGTAATAAATTCAGATTTTTTCCATCTCCCAACTGAGAGAAATTTCGTGCTAGAAATGGGCAAAAATACTGTTTTCCCGTCGTTTGTCATGTCTGGCCCCAGCCTTGTGTAGAACAGTCTTGCTACTAAAGGATTCAGAGACGCATCATATTATGAATGGATGTCGCTTTAAAAACCGTCGTTATTTTTAATTCTTACAGACAGACCAAATGAAAGATGAGTAGTTTACTGATTCAGATTGTTGATACCATTAAAAAGATAAGGTAGAATGAAATAGATATGAGTTTATTAGGTCGTGTAGAGGGGAAGCGGAAATTTTGACACCGAAAATTTTGGCACAGTAATTTTGTCAGTATATTGTATAAGTCCACAATTACAAATGTGTTTTTGATGTAGAGCATAAACATAGAACTTAACATAAAAAATCATAATACAATAATCGTTATAAAAATAATAATAAAGGAGTAATGCATTAACAAAAATATGCTGAATTACCAATAATAACCTCTTGGCGTGAAAACAACCAGTGGAAGACCATAATGGAAGTTTTGTTAAACATAACGAGCATCATCAGAATGTTCTAGCACAAGTAAAGTGTGTCCAACAGTCCAAATTGTTATCGTCAAACTTTTATCTGAAGCGAAATGAAGTGACAAGAACGGCGTTTGTCTGGGATTCACGGTACTGTATTTTCGGCTTGATATTTTAGAAACACATTTCTCCGTTAGTACACTATAATTCATATCTTCAAATGTATACACCTTAGATGATAACATCCTAGCTTTGATATCACTATTTTATTTTCAGAGGTATGAAAAGCTGTAAATTTTGTGTTTTTGGGCCATTTTAGTAACTACTGACTTCGGCCCATCTCGTGTCCATTAGCTGTTAAGTCTCTAAAATATATTCCCCAGGCAGGATTCGAACCCGTGAGCTTCAAATCGATGGCTTAGCGCCCCAGACCGCACGACTACCAGGTCGGCTTTCAGAGTTATCAGAATGAAACAGTGAGACAGGAGCATGGACGGAATAGTGAGACGTAGCTTAGTGGCCAAAAGTGAAAAGTAGTTTAGAGGCCTCACAACTTTAAGCTTCTGAAAAATCTTGGTTTTATATTGTGTATTTCATGATTTTTTTATTTTGTAATGTTAGATCCTGGTTAGAACAATGTTTGATGTGTTGCGAAGGGTTAAGTTCTTCCTGTGCAAAAAGTCTTTCCTGCCTCAGTTTTCCAAAATGACCCCGAAGCCTGAGATATGAACCTGACGTAAAATCCAGTCATCTACGATCTGATCCCCAACTTCCCTTCCGGAAATTGCACAAATCAGACATAGGGCATTACACAGCACTATAATATATTGTTGCAGTGTCTCACTGTTCCAACTTTGGTGCGAAGTACGAAATTTTCAACGATGTTTTTCCCCTCACAACGTATTCTTGGTTATTTTTGTTAACAATTCTCAATTTATGTTTTCATTAAAATAAGGTTTACTTTTCACGAAACTGTTAACTTAATATCTCACTGTTTGTGCCTAGGTAGGAGCAATGAGACTATTTCGAAATGGGGATGTTTTATAAACTAAATTCGTAACAGTCTCTGCCCGCAATAAGAAACAGGTGGTTACAAAAAATTTGGGGAGGGCATGTCACCAGAATTCCTATTTATAAAAAGCATATTTTTATTTGCACCCAATATAACATTATAGGAGGGCGAAATTTAAGGAGGGACCTGGCTCTCCTAAGACTTTCCTTAGCTATGGGCTCGATTATGCATACAGTACCAAATTCACCTGTTTTCATTTCTTTACTGTGACAAAATAATATGTTTGCTAAAAGTTTTGGTGACAAAATTAAATATTAGCTAATATTTTGATGACAAGATTACCGGTGACAAAATTACTTAAGTCCCTGTGTACCACCAACAACGCACTGAGAAAACTATCCGCAGACAAGCTACAGTCGTCACTTAAAGAGATTTTTGTGAAAGAAACACTGAGAAAGACAAGCACAAAGAAAACAATTTAAATGTAAATTAAATGGCTCCACGTCCCTGATTTTCGCTACTATAACTTCAGCAATAGATTAATGCCAACAAAAAATGTATATTTATGAAAACAACATTCAGAACAACAAGAAACAATTTATGTTATAAAATGGAATTTAAAAGCTTGTTTCAGCTGGGGATGTATTTGCTGTGATGGCGCTCGTATCACCACAACATTCGTGTTTACCGGTGCGACTGATCCTCCGAAGTAGTGTTTCCAATGCAGAATATCGAAAACTATATCAGGCCTTCATGAATTAGAAAAGCAGTGTGCGAATTAGCAGGGAGATACCCGGGATTTCCCCCCCCCCTCGCAAATAAGTTTCCCACCCTGTCAAATTTATTTTTTTCCCTGGAAGGGATAAATTTCCCCCCCCCCCCCCCCCTAGAAATGTTTCGTTCAAGATCAGATAGAAAATCGGAAGATCTTTATTTGGCAGAAGTTGAAACTATTTTCAAGAACGTGACAAGTGTATATGAACTTTTACTAGTACCTAAGAAGCCTATTTGGTAGCCATTTTCTTTTGTTATGTTTATGATGTCCAAGACATACAGTCCCATTTTCCAATAGGGGATTACTAAATCATTCACATTAATGTACTTCGTAAATATCGCAAAAGAAATGGCTTCCCAATAGGCTTCTTAGCTGCTTGTATAAGTCACTTCCTTGTATCCTTGTCACTTCCATGAAAATACAAGTTCGTTCTCGAAATCTGTAACAGGACAATAACTCAGCTCGTAGTGCACAGAAGTCTTTCAAACAAAAAATGTCTATACCAAAGTGCATGTACGGAATCACGAAGTGATGCTTTTGAAACCAGTGGCGTCTCGAGAATATCTCTACGGCGAGAAACTTCAAAATTTTAAATAGAAACAATGGCTGATTTTGCTTTCTTTGAAACAAACACAAAATTTTGAACAACTTTCAGATGAAACATTGTTTAATATCTCCTAACGTTTGGCAACTACAAGAGTTAATTAATAGGTAAACAGTTAACTTATCAAGTAGCTCTTGCAACTGACGATATTATAAATGTTTCATCTGAAAGTTGTTCAGAATTTCGTGTTTGTTTCAAATTAAGCAAAATCAACCACCATTCTTTTTAATTCTCCCCCGGAACAGTATTCGTGGGACGCCCCTGTTTTCGAAAATTTCAGTTTGATTTCGCATATCCCATTTAGTATTTCACTTTAGTTTGGAAACTTTATTTACTATTTTCTTTGAGCTAACCTAACCTAACCAAAAGGCCCAGAAAACCTTCTACACCATATTAATTTTGACTGTCAATTATGTGTTCTAGCTGCCAAACGGTATGAGCAATGGAAAAGTGTTTCCTCTAAAAGTTGTTCAAACTTTAGTGCTTGTTTCAATGGGAGCAACGGCAACCCCTGTTGCTATTTAAAATGTTGAAGTTGTTCCCTCCCCGAAACGCCCTTGATTTCAGAAGCATCACCACGTGATTCCGCACATGCACTTTGGTATTGATATTCTTTGCTGCAAAGATTTCTGTGCACTGGGAGCTGAAATATATATATACAGAATTGTACTACTCCGAGGAAGAGCTAGGAAATGAAGTCTTAGAAGAAAATGATGTAGAAGTCCCAGACGTAATGAAAGAAGAAGTGGACAAAGTACCTCGAGGGATGAAGAACGGAAAATCACCAGGAGAAGATGGACTCACAGCAGAGATGTTTAAATATGGAGGTGAAAAAATGAAAGAGAAACTTGCGAAATTATTCTCGATGTGCCTGAGGAAGAGAGAAATACCCAGAAGTTGGAACAATACTGTTATAATTTTGTTGTACAAGAAAGGGGACAAAGAACGCGTCGAAAACTACAGACCAATTAGTTTACTGTCAGTTCTATACAAAATGTTCACCAAAGTAATTTTGAATCGTATTGAACGAGACTTAGATTTTAACCAGGAAAGGGAACAAGCCGGATTTCGTCGTGGATTTAGCACAATGGACCACATACAAACATTGAATGAAGTTATGGAAAGGACTAATGAATATGAACTTCCACTATGTTTGGGATTCATAGATTTTGAAAAAGCTTTCGATTCGGTCTCCTTGTCAGCAGTACTTAAATCACTTGAACATCAAGGCATCGAAAGTGCATACAAAAGTTACTGCGAAACATTTACTCGACTGCCACTTCTGTCATTAGACTGCATCAAGAAAGTGAAAAATTTAAAGTTGGAAAAGGGGTAAGGCAAGGAGATTCAATTTCTCCAAAACTGTTTTGTGCGGTCCTGGAGAGAGTGTTCCAGAATTTAAACTGGGATGAAGTTGGAATTAAAATTAATGGCGAATATCTTCATCACCTACGGTTCGCTGATGATATAGTCCTGTTTGCTTCAAGTGCAGAAGAACTACAAACCAGAATGGAAGAACTGAGTAACGAGAGTTCGAAAATAGGCCTTAAAATGAACTTAAGTAAAACAAAAGTAATGTACAGAAGGAAGTGAAGATTAACGGAGAGACAATAGGCATAGTTGATGAGTATGTTCACCTAGGCCAGCTTAAAACATCGAACGCAAAGTTGACTGATGAAATAAATAAAAGATGTAAAATGGCGTGGAGTTCTTTTGGAAGACTACACTTTATTTTCAAAAGCCAACTTCCAAAGTGTCTGAAGCGTAAAGTTTATAATCAATGTGTCTTACCTGTAATGATGTACGGCTGCGAAACTTGGACATTGAATGCGCAAACGACTCAAAGATTGAGAGTCACACAAAGAGCAATGGAGAGGTGCATGCTAGGAATAACCAGGAGGGACAGGAAGAGAAATGAATGGATTCGCGCACAAACAAAGGTAGAGGATGTAATCAAGA
>JAGDQP010028937.1:0-11687 GCA_022664845.1 Lepisma saccharinum
AACCTTCCTTATCTTTTAACTAACTTATCATGATAGTTGAATTTTATTTATGGTCTTAAGGCATCTAAGGCTCAGGCCGGGATAGGGAAGGAAAAATACAAAGCAGATGCCTTTCTTATCGTTAAACTTACTTATGTGTGGTATAACGAAACGAAAAGTACCAGGAAGCTGCCTAAGAAATGTGTAAAATAATTTCTTCAGAGGACAAGTTATTTAAAGGGCAAACAAACGTGCTATGAAGCGGCCTAGGAAATACTTTAAAGCATAGCCTAACATAATTTCATTATCACAAATTAATGTAAAGCGTTAAGTGAATTACATTGGAACATTTCAGTATACTTCACATAATTTCTATTTAACTTTTCACCATGATTGTCTTAAAATAAAAATAAGTAAAGAGCATTGCATCATTCTACTTTGGTTAAATTTGAACTCTCCTTTCCTTCCGGTAATTCAGATCAAACATTAGAAGAGTAACGTGTGCAATATAACACCTTATTTCTTGGAAATATTTAGCTTAGCAACAAAGAACAATTTTATTACCTGAATTCATATTTTCGTATACACTACAAAGACAAGGAATGTTGTGTGGTCTTAATTCTGCTAGTATTTATTTATTTATTTTAATTTTTTTGGTTGTTTTTGAGGGTCTATTTTATTGTATCACTTAAGTTTTATGGTATGTTTGTTAGCTGTGTAGTAGTTTCGTTATAAAAGACATTTTCTCGTGCTGTATGTGTGGGGGCTCCTCATGTCTCATAAGAATTTGAGAGGATAATGGTTTGATGAAAGGAGACGTAATACATATCTTGAAACGCAAATGCAATAAATATATTAACATATATTATGTTACTGTTTAGTGGTATTTACGAAGGCGTTACGTAAATATTTTATCGTACTTTATGACACACTCTAGTTTCGTTTTTTTTTTCTTTTAAGAAGGGATAAAGCTGTTGGGTGGCAAATAATTCATTTGCTCTTTCTTCTTTCTTTTCGCAACAACCAGAAGTTCAGAAAAAGAAAGACATAGCGATATACAAAGAATATTTGGTGTCCACTATTCGGTCCGACCTAGCTTCGTGATACGTTTAATTTTTGCATTGAATTGTGTGATATAACAGAATGGGGTGTGGTTGGTTGCTTTTGCTAAGCGTCTGTTATGAGCTATGTAACGCTGGTTCTGAAAGTAAGCTTTGGAAAAAAAAAATGGAAAGAGTTGTTTTTTTTTTCTTTTCCTCTCGAGACCCACTTCAGTTTCACAGATGCGTGGTTGCATGGGCAAGGCTTCTTGATGAGTTTACCTATCACATGAAGAAGTTGTTAGGCCAAAGCAGCTGTGCTATTAGTTGTTTTGTTGGGCTAGAAGTAACCGTAAACATGTGGAGTTGTAGTGGTTGTAGACCACTGTTTTGCATCGAAACTGGTTCAATGTCCGTGCAACCGTATTCGACTGGTTTTCTTGAAATCCTTTCATTTCTTCTTTTTTTGTTTTTCTGCTTCTGTTTTTCACTCACTTTTGTGTGTTTATTATTGTTCTGTTTGTGTTACAGCTGCTTTTGTTGTTTTCTATTTTTGTTATATTTCTTAATTCCTTGTGACAATATTTTAATACAGTACAATAAAAGATATCATCTATAAGTATGTACCAATCCAGACCGTAACCGGTCATTCATTCTTCATAAAATATGATATCATTATGGGTGCAGAATGGAGGGGGTTAATACTCTATTCTGAGTATCCTTTTGTCGTAACGAAACAAACTCAAATTGTTACAGATTTCAACTACATTTGACATGATAGTAAGAAGGACTATCATGAATGTTTCTAACTGTATTAGAAGTTAAGAAAGCTAATTTTCATTCCCATGGGGGAAACTCAGTTTTTAAACACATCACCTGTAAATGACTGAACGAATTAGACATAAACTTAGGGACCGGTTATAAGATTCAGATCTTTGGTTTAAACATCCGGATCCTAGTATCCGATTCCAAGATGGGTATCCGAAATCTAGTTTCAAAGATCCGGGTACCTGGTTTCAAGATCTAAATACGGAAACTCAATTCCAAGACTCGAATTCAGGTCCTCAGTTGCAATTTCCAAGATCCGAGAATCCGGTTCCAAGATCCGGATATGGAAATTCGCTTCCAAGATTAAGGCCAGTTTCATTTTCCATGGTCCGCATCCGAATATCCAGTTCTAAGGTCCGGATTCTCGGTTGCAAGAACCGGATTCGGGTCCTCAGAAGTAACTTCCAAGATACGAATTCGGATAATGATTTACAAGATCCGGATTCGGATTCGGATTCTAGGTTTCAAGATCCAGATCCGGGTACCGTTCCAATAACAACCGGAAACAGATTAGTTAGGATCCGAGTAATGCGAATCTGGATCCATGTGCCCAATATGGCTAGAACAGCTGAAGTTTAGCCCTGAGTAACATGGAACGTAGATAAACATAATAAAAGAAATGAAGGGAATGGTATTGCAACAAATAAATTCAGAGGCAAGATCAATATTGGAAGATGTACAGTTGAGAACATAAATAGCTTCAGAAATGTAATAACGTAATATGAGCAAAGACATGAAGTGAGATAAAGACCAGAATATTAATGGCGAAGAAGTCATGCACTAAGAAGAAGCATTCTTGTATCACATTGTTTTTCTATAATGTAATAGGCAATTTCATAAGAAAAAAAAACATTCCATTGTATTATCGTAAAGCGAGATAAATTTACGCGAACGTTAAGTACAGTACTCAGTGTAAGGGAGACTGCTACTCCATTTATGGTATAAGTATGTAAAATATAGTGATAACTAATTAGTTAAAGCACAATTCTTATACAAATTTCCAGTAGTTTGGAAGTGAAGTGCTCTGATTTGGATTGAGAATATCTAAACCGAATTCTATCGATAGATAATATGATGGATATCCATGATAAGAGAACATGTCAGTTTTATTAAAGAAAATATATGCACAATAAAGTAAGGAATGGCTGCATTTTAGTTACCTAGGTTCGTAACACAGTAGATGTATTTTATTGGTATGTAAAATCAAGTAATTGCATCATATCAATCCAATTTAACGCAAGTGCTTAAGTTGAATTGAACTTAGTTGGACCATGTATTATAATATTGCATTGGAGTTGCTGTATTTAAGTGTTAGTAGGCCCTACCTTGTTTCATCGGTAAAACCTTTAGAAATATAATTTTGTTTATTCACAGATATTGCATTGTGGAGTACGGTTCAGAAATCATCCAACAGAATGAGTTGACATCATGAGAAAGTGCATAAAATAACTAACTAAATATAATTTCCAGGAACCTAGTGATCGTAGCTCAGTTAACAGAGCGTTGATGGAGGTTCTGGAAGTACGTTCATCTTAACTGAGGTTTTTTTCAGGGTTTTGCTTAGCAACACCAGGTAATGTACCGGATGGTTTCTTCAAATCAGGCTCTGGCTGATTTCTTCCCGCATCCTTTCCCTAACCTATCCTGCCCTGAGCCATAGAAGCCTAAATGTTATAAATTCATTTGAACAATTATGAGAATTCCTTCAGAGACTAGAATGGAAGAAACTTGAAGACAAGTGTGAAGCAAGCTAAGGAGTATACTTTGATAGAAGTTTATAATGTATATTTAAATAACATAATTCCAAACCAGACCAATTAGAGCGAAGCAAGTTAGAGCCTATTGAACACATATTTGTATATGCTTCAGTCCAGTTAACTCTGGCAAGTCGGTATGAGCGCCATTTAAATATATTGATTTAGTACGACACTGCACTGTTTCACTTTGCTTTGCTCCAACTAGCTTCCTTGGTGTATAACTACTCTAAAAGAAAATTTTCAGAAAAGCAACAGACTGCGTAGCTTTATTCTACTTGCATGTGAAAAAACGAATTTTTCCTTTTTAAAAAATAATATTTTGGGCCTCATATTGATAATTTGAAAACACAAACTATGCCAACGGGATGGTACCTACAAACTATGCCCTGGTTGCCTACATTCCAACATCTCTCCCACCCTATCTTATCCTGAGCGTGAGGAACCTAAGGAACATAAATAAATTAAAAATCAAGGAACTGCGCCAATAAATAGAGGTGTAGGAAAGTACTTACGGATATTGTTATGTTAACAACTCGTGTTTTGAAATTGCCATTTGGAAAAATAATAAACCTTCATTTCCAATTTGCTGAAGAACTTTCCTTGAGTTAATTTATTTACTAAATTATTTTATCACAATTCTATGAATATCGATACTCGGAATATATTAACCACAGTAATGACCAAATTAAACAAGAACAAACTCAACCAGTGTTGCCAAGGGGTTACAATTTCTGATTTTTCGACTGGGGAAGCGATGTGGGTTTGAGTACGGCTCACCCTATCATTCTGATTGTGTTTCCCGAGGAGTTTTCACAGCTCTACTAAGATAATGATGGGATGGAATCATCACGGTTATAACAAAACTTAAAACGTTAGCTATGCAGCTCTGTAGGGGCAAGAAATGTAAATTACAATGTTTCAAATATCTAACAAGGGAACCCGTTATTCCGTGCAGCATTTCATCCCAGAAATATTCCATTTAAATCCATAATATACATAATAGTCTAGAGTATTTGGGGTAAAATAAGGGATGTTGTTCCAAACATGTAATTCTGAAATATTAAAAGAATATTCCAGGATGGAATTTCCGGAATATTCTTAGAAAATTCAGGCAATATCCCCTAAGGACAAAGTGCGCAAGATATTTCAAGAATATACCTGAAATATTCCAAGGAAAATCCTCAGTATACATTCTCATCCCGGATTTCAAATATTTCTAGAGCATTGTGCCTACATGACAGAAAGATTCTAGGAAATTCTGAGGTATCCTTGGCATACATGTGCTTTCCAAGTGTTGTAAATCCAGAATTGTATGAAATGAATGGTTTGTATTTGAACGGTTGTTCAGAAGTAAAGAAAAATACCTACGCACACTAATAAACAATCCTAAAGAATTGTGCAGCTCAAAAATCTAAACTTACACAGCCTTTGCAAAAGGAGGCTCAATTATAATGGAAAGCCTGTGTTTAAAAGAAATACCACTTGCAAGCATCTTTCTTAGAAATTATTATGCCAAACGCCTGAACTAGTAGTTACTCTACAAAACGTACTCCTAAGTAAATATGGTCTACTACGACCTTGGCCACAAAGTTGAAAGGGTTATTATTATATTCTTTGCATACTTTTATAACGAGTCACGTGTATCAATGTGACTTGCATTCCTTTTTCCCGACCTAAAGCGGTGAACTCAATATACAGTCTCTATGTGTAACACCAAGTTTCCAGCCTTTTCTAATCTCTTACATAAGTGGTAGCAGCTTAGGTGAATGTTAACTGTTATGTCTCCTTCCACTCAGTCTCCACCCCCAACCATAAGAGAAAGATTAATATTCTTATAGTTGGTCGTGTCAATTTGTTGAATCAAGGACATACATTGGTGTCAGTAACAGATGCAATACTTGTTAATTACAGGATCCAAACGATTAAGTTAATTAAAATACCTAAAGAAATCGAACCTGCAACCCTTTACTAACACAATATTGTGAACTAATGACTTAAAATGATCATTGGTATATTTTCTGTGGTATCTTTATAATATCCAATTATATATTCAATCTATTATGTTGATGGATAATGAAAAAAGCTAAATGAAAATGTGAATGTGTATCTGAATTTACGTAGTATTTAAAGTGGGTTAGAATAGGCCAGAATAGAGTTGGTGTTAAATATATAGAATCTTAATACAGTTCCTGTAGCAAGAATGTTTCATCCAAAGCTAAAGTCAACATATAACTACGTGACGTGCCTAACGCTGAGAACTGAACAGAACGGTAATTTTCCTCCCTGCGCGTGTGAAGATTTTATTTTCCCGGCAAAATGAAATAATAACCAAATGTTTCGCATGATTATTGGTCGATTTAAAAGTCAAAGTTCATAATAATATGTGAAAATTAATAATTTTCTCATTTTCAATACAGGAATTTGTTCTCATTTCAATGTGCTGCCATAATGTATTATTACTTTAACCAAAACAAACTGTACTCCCAAACAATAAAGGAGCAATAATCATTACGAAACAAGTTTATTTGGGAGCAGAGTATACGAATTTCAAAGAAGCGAGAAAAAATTGTTGTTCTTATAACGCAAACCGTTGCTTCTACGCTGAAGCCTTCCTTACACCGAATGCACTAAATCGTCCTACAACAAAATTTAGTGCACCAAATTTTCTCATACCGAATCTTCATAAATCTAAGTCTACCTTTCACTGAATGTTCCTAAACAGTATCTTCTTTCATCGAGTCATCCTGGAACAAAATCTTCTATCGAATTGTATACTTCGAATCTTCCTATACTAGATGTTCCTGTTCTGATTTTTCCCACACAGAAATTTCCTGCACCAAAAATTTCTACATCAAATCTTTCTGCACCGAATTTTTCTACAACAAATCTTTCGGCACCGAGTCTTCCTACACCAACCCTTTCTACACCAAATCTTTCTGCGCCGAATTTTTCTACTTCAAATCTTTCTACACCAAATCTTTCTCCGTCAAATTTTTCTGCCCCGAATTTTTCAAAATCAAATTTTTCGAAGTGAATTTTCCTACATCAAAGTTTTCTTAAACAAAATTACCCTGTAGTAAATATTCCTACAATGAATAGTTCGGCACCCATCTTCTTCAAGAGTTTAAATTAACGCTATTCGAAACATTCTAACCGTATCACGCGCTCGTGTTTCTTCTCTCTCTCTCTCTCTCTCTCTTTCTCTCTCTCTTTCTCTCTCTCTTTCTATGTTCACACAAAGAATATCATCTGATCTCTTGAAAGCAAGTGTGAGGAAAGTGAAACTGTACAACTCGGCAGGGGAAAGACCAGCAATAAATAAGGAAGCATAGCGGACAGTGAGAAACGGAGCGTAACCACATTGGTTGTTGTTTTCAACCAAATGAAAAATCACACCCATGTCCTTTAACGAAAGATATAAAGTTGAAACAACCTATTTTAATCCGTGAATGTTTGACCTTTCATTAAAAAGACATCCTACTCTAGTAACACGCTGAACATTTTTCCGGTATTGTTTCCATAACTCTTATTACAAAAAGTCGATTGGAATATGAAAGGGCGAGGTGACGTACACGATAAGATTTTTATATCCCGTGATGGTGTGTAGGCCATTATTTACCTGAGGCCAGCAGCACTCTGCCAGTGGGTTTAAAAGCATGTTCACCTTGAACTGAGGTGCTGACTACACTCATAACAAAAGTTATGATCTTTACCCTATGGACAGGTCGTTTTCCTTTGTATCGTTTCGCGATTTGTTCTCAGACTGCCTTTTATGGTTCACACATATTATGACACATTTTGTTCTCATTAATAACACTGGAATGAAAAAAAAAAAGAATCGGAGGAATATTCCGGTTTCTGATGAACACACTATTCATTCAATTGAAAGTTGCCACCTACAAAATTTCCCCGCAGCAATTCGAACCCGGAAATAACGTCTTTTAGATACTATTTTATTTGTAGTATTCTATTCTGCAAAATCCTTTGTTGCTCATGATTTATTTTTAAAATTTAATTGCCACCATATTTTATAACGATCTTTTCCGGATTCAGAATGCTATAGTAATGCCTAGAGGGAGGACGGACTATGAAACTAACCTCAAGCTGTTGGGTTCCATTGTAAAGTCTCGGAAAATTTTCTAAAATTTCTTTAGTTTTCACAGCGGTCATAAGCATGTAGTGTTCTCCATCAGATTAATTTATTTCAGTCAGGTTCTTTGGATCAACTTTAGCTTTATCTTCTTATTTTTTCTTCTCAGCCATACTTTTCTTCCTGAAAAGTTAATTCCTTATTTTTCCTTATCTTCTGCTTCCTTCAACCATGCTTTCAATATTTTGTAACAAATGTCATACACTGTTCATTTTCCTCTTCGTTTATTGTCTTTACTATTGTGTTTCTGTCAACTACATTCTTGAGTAGCTCCACGTCACTTATATGTGTCCAGCTGTTCTTTTCTACTCTCCTGCAGATTCTCACTTTATAACGTTCCAATCTTGCTACATCAGTTACCAGTGGAGTTCACATTTACCCCCTTTACTAATTAACTTCATCCCAAACATTTAGGCACGAAAACCTTTTATTAGACAGGTAAATAGACATAAAATAATAAGAATTCCGACAATATTCACTAAAATCAAAGATGGATAATGGAATAAGAAATAAACATACAAAACTTTGATAAATAATTTATTATCGGAGAGGGGGAAAAAGTCTCGAATCACAGTTGAATAAATATTAATACATTCACTCTTGACTGATAATAATAGTTAACTTTTCCTGAAAAACATGCACTCATACACAGAAAAAAAACACAAATTATTTTCCGTTCATATTGTGGCTTAAGTTTTCGTACATAAATAAAATAAAAGCTAATGAGATCATTTTCCTTCACGCTGCTTTCATTCGACGTTAGTGTTCAATTTTGTTTATTGTATACATTTATATCTAAATTTACAATATCTGAACTACATGGATAGATACAGAGAGACGGGTGAAAAAGAAAGGACAATATTTGAAAATTAAACTATGGCAGATACACCACATTTCCAATCAGTATTTTGCATGTGTCTAATTGATTGTCCAAGAGCATGGAATGAGGCAAGGTCGTGATATTTTGTCACAACCTATACCGAAATGTGCTGATATCAATGGGATACAATGTTAAAAAGACCACCATGTGCTCGGGTTTGTAATATTCCATTTCTTGTAACTGGAAAATATCTCGTCTAAAGTTATCTATCTATCTACATAAATGTAAGATCCTTCATTTCTGTGTCTGTGTGTCCATCCAGGAGTTTTTAAGACACTTCCCGTTGGCCTAGAATGCTGAAATTTTGCGTGAAGTTTTATAGCGATAGTAGTAGTTATTGTTGTAGATAATGTTGTGGTTATAGTAGTTAGAATTGTAGCAGTAGTTGTAAATAAAACTTTAATAAACTTTATTTTGTACTGCTCATTTGAGTAATTTTGAATTTAAATTTAATTTTAAGGCCTTTAGGCAATTTTGGCTCAGGTTAGATGGACGATGATGAGATAAATTGGCGGAATGAAGAAAATGGGAGGAAACGAGAGAATCCCGAGAAAACCTACACACACGTGTTTGTCCACCACAAAGCTCACATGACGTGAGCAGGAAATGATCTGACGACCCCCAACACCAGATGTGAGTTCTCTACTCTCTACTGTTATTAAGTAACTTTGACTTCAGCCAGTAACGATTATGAGGGCAATGTTTATTAAAAGCCACTAACATCTATGCCTCAAGCGGGATTCGAACCGTTGACCTTGAAGACGCTGGCCTAGTGCCTCAGAAGTAGTTACAATAGTACAATGATAATAGTATCAGTAGTTGTAGTTGAAGTAAATGTTGTATTAGTAGCACAATTAGTAATAGCTGTTGTTAATATTAGTAGTAGTGGAACTCTTAATGTTCCCAACTAATACGAATTATGGATGAAAACTTGAATTAAATAAGGCACTAAGTGCCATTTTTGTGAACATTGCGTTTCTTCAGGAATAACAATTATTGCATAACATATCGAAGTCCAAACACTTCGCTCAGTCCTTTCATTGGATGAATGATGAAAGGTGTTGTTTTATATTGAAATGAATTTTTAAAGCTGCTTTTTTTCTCGTAAGTTGAAACAATGGCACTTAGCACCTTATTTATTTCAAATTTTAAATTGAAAATGTGTGTGTTTGTTTGAACGCTATACTCTTGCACACCCGTTAGAAGAAAACTGGCACACATATTAACGGCATTAAGTCTCAATGGAAGTATGTTTTCCCACTCTTTTCGTTTTCCGTAAATTATTCAAATTTCATTGTAAGTAAACAAAATTTAACTTTCACGGACCAAAGTTCGTTTCGTCCTTCAATAATGAGTATAATTAGCTTTTGATAAATATTAAAAGTAAGTTCAGGATTGTGTGCAGACACTTTTGGTACAGATTAATATCCCAAAAGTGTCTGCACACACTCCTGAAGTTATTACTAACATTACCTTAAAACTAATTGTACCCATTATTGGTACGAACTTTGATCCGTGAAAGTTAAATTTTGTTTACCTAGAATGAAATTTGAATAATTTACGGAAAACGAAAACGGCGGGAAAATTCACTGCGATTGAGCCTTAAAAGATTGTCATCAACCCTCAAAAGGGGTGAAACGGGGTGGAGCGTTGGGGTTGAACTCGGAAATCGCTTGAGCTGGAAACATGATATTTGGCATAAAAATGTTTCGTTTTAATTCATTATAAATATAGTATGTTAGTATATAGTATAGTAGCTATTTATAGTAACGGCTATCTTAGTTTTTCACTTCAACAGCCTTTAGTGGGTGAGAGGGCGAAAACCTCTTAAGGAGAGGGCATGTTCCTTAGGACATAGAAGAATTAATGACAATATTATAAGTTCCCCCTCCTACAGGAAGTGAAAAGGGGATTAACTTTTAAGCAAAAGTAATTGAATTTATTTTTAAGGCCTTTAGGCAACTATGGCTCAGGCCGTATGGATGATTATGGGATGAATTGGTGGAATGATGAAAGTGGGAGGAAACGGGAGCACCCCGAGAAAACCCACGCACACGGTGTTTGTCCACCACAAAGCCCACATGGCATGAGCAGGGATCGATCCGACGACCCCTAGCACCAGAGGTGAGCGCTCTACCAACTGAGCCACCGTGGCCCTATTAAGCAAAAGTAATACAATTGTTAGTGTTGCTTATATATTTTATCGACCCCGCACTAACAGGTGGGTCAATTATCTAGTGCTAGATAAAAGGGCAAGGTGTGAAAACAGATTTGATATAAAAACATAGGAATTGGCACTAATAGATAACTTTATATGACTATAGGCATTATATAACAAAATAGGGAAAAATGGCATTAATCAAGCCTAGGGCCAACAATAAAACCCTTCTTATAACGAGAAGGAATAGATATTTAGGCAACGTCCGAGCTACAATCGCAACACACCATTCAACTTTTCAAAGGACGAAAGTAGCTAAAGGAAGGCTAGACGTCCCGTAGGCTGCTCTGCCGGCAGCTTAGAATTTAAGTTATCGATCACACCATTCTGTAATCTATTCTTTATTTGAACTGACCAGCTACATTTGTATAGTGGGATAAAACGAGATACATTTATTTATTTTTTTGGTTGAACGTTGATTGTAGTAAGGAAACTAAAACTGAAAGGAACTTTTAGACTGAAAGACGAGCAGTTTATGATACCACACACTAAACCAGTGTTTCGCATTTGGTGGTCCGCGGCCCCTGGATTTCGTCGAAGCCCGAAAAAATCTAAATTCTCATGTGATCAGTGAGACAACTTCGCTTGTATATGTATGTCAGCCTACAAAGTGATATTTTTTGGATTCCTGAACACTTTCAATACAAGTCTTCAAGCTCGTTACGTGAATATTTTTCGTGTTGAAGATATTCGTGTCGGTGAATTCTTTTTCGTGTTCAAGGCAATAATAATTATGAAACTGAGGCTGTAGGCAGGTCGATCTGAAGCTAGTAGTTTCAGTAACTTTCCAACATTCGAGTCAATTCTGGAGCCCACTGGCAAAGGATTACCAACA
>JAGDQP010028937.1:11787-23761 GCA_022664845.1 Lepisma saccharinum
AAGACATTTTTCCAACATCGACACTTGATCAATTGTAGTTGAAGGTATATTCTGATTATAAGAAAGCAGGTGAAAAAGCTTTGAACTGTTTAGTTCCGGTTTCCTTGTGAGCAGATATTTTCGGTATTTTGTTATCTGAAGAATACATACAGATATCGACTCGATTCTTGAACTTGATTTGAGAGTTAAAAGTGGGAAATATTGAACCAGATATTGAAAGAATTGTTCGAAACCAAGGAGGTATTATTTTTTCCATGATAATTAAATGAAGAAATTACGAGCCTGTACTTTTTACTTCTAAATTGTTATAAATAAAGGTTTGTGTAAATTTATTCTTTCCTTTTTTAATATGACTATTAAAAGGTATGGGGTCAGTGGTATTTGTAAATGTTAATATATTTTAATGGTTGTTTAGTCTGTACTCACTGCAATCATTAGAACCGGATCAAAGGGGGAAGGGGGTTGGTTAATCCAGCACTGATCGTCATAAATGGTTCTAAATATATCGACTAATCCTTTGCTCTTGTTAATGGCTCAATGATATCTGAACTATCCCTCAAACCTTCATTCAAACAAAAGATGGTTAGGAACCAATCGTAACTTGACAGGATAACAATGAATGTTAAGGATGAACGATAATAATATGCGCGTAAAATTAGTCAACCATTTATTCTTTTAGCAAAACACTTTTTAACAAAATTTTAGGATATGCTTTGTTTTTTTTTAAAAAAAAAAGAAAGAAAGAAAAGGATGATATTCCTAAAAGGCGTTCAGTTCATATCCCGTAGTTAAGAAGAGCTTATATTATATCCACATTGAAGACTAAGGAGAAGAAAATGCGAAATTCTTTCTTACACAGTGTTCCAAGAAGCAGAGGAATAGTTTTTCCGCAACGGATATTCATTTTTAGAGTGTGTTTTGCCAACGCTATTTTCATACCTTATTTGTTTATTACTCATACTCTCCATCTCCATTTATAGTACTTTCGAAGCAGGAGTTAAATTGAGCAGGTACTTACCGGTACTCAGTACCAGAACTTATTTTAATTTACACCTATAATACCGGTGCATTTTAAACAAAAAGGCGTGATACTCGCGACACTGTCAATAGATTTGAATCAACCTGCAATAAAAACACGAGCAGCTGTATAAAGATTTTCTATAAAATATTTTATATATATTCAAAAGAACTTGAATACTACCCTCGTTCAGTTCCATGAATGAAATGATAACCTTCTTGCGAAGGGAACTTCTAGTTGAAGATGAATCCGATGCAATGTTCATTGGACCGGTGGAACCAAAACTTCAAAACTTGGACCTTGAGCAACATGTAACATCCTGGTTGCTGTCTGGAAGACGATCTGATCTTCAAATCCGCTTCTGAAAGGGATACCTGACCAACAAGTCAACAGTAGGCCTATGAAATACTCTGAAAAGTTCTGAAATTCTAGGTGAGTACCGGCACTTTATATCTTTCATTTAAACTCCTGTTTTCAAGTATATGCTTCTTTTTTGGTTACGAAACCAGATGAGACGCACGCTGTGAAACGTTTCGCTAACATTCATTTATTCTTACTTCAGAAAAAGTGTGAAGAGACCGTAGAAGACGAAGATAGGGTGTAAATCTATGATGATGTGTGGCAGTGGGTCCTACCTGAGGATGTTCATGGATGCTCATAACCTTGTTGTTCTCAAGTCAGTGTCACGAACCGAACGAGCATTAATCTTAATCCAAGTTATCAACACTACCAACACTGATGTTCACTTGTTGAACAATTTCTTCCTCTACAATGTGTCTCTTCTCTCTTGTCCTTCAAAATTTTATTCACCCCCTTCCGCTACTTTCCGGTGACATGTAAGTTCGTAGACATCTCGCATGCGGATAATGTTTAACACACGTTCTTCCACACGGAAGTAAGTTATTCCAGTCACATACCTGACTTCGTGACATATTTTTCTCTTTATATCTTCTGCGAAGCCTGGTCGAAATTTCTCAGCTTGGGATCATTTTCCTCACTCAAACATTAGCGTTAATCCCTTGTTCCTTGGACCAAGATAAAAAAATAAAAGTCCTCTTTTGTGGCTTCTTCTTTGAGATACATTCGCACCCTCCTTACGTGACAAGCCCCGCAGTTTGAAAAAAATTCTACTATAAGTCAATTTGTTGGTTTCTCAACCTAAATTTATCCTGCCTGGGTCCATTGAACGGAGTGGTTCGGAACCCAGTTTACCAAAAACTCTAGGTTCCGTCCTTAGAAGTTCGCCAGCTCGATTGGGACGTTAATGATAATTCACTCACTGAACCTAAAATTAACTTGGAATGACCTAAAGAAAAACGAAGTAAAATATTAGTTAAGATGGTCCGTAGCAGTTATTATAGAAGCACGCTTCCGTTATGAGGTGCAAGTTCGGTAATATGGAGTACGGAAGGAGGAACAGAATAAGACGGGTATAAACATTTAATTTTCATATTCTTGGTGTTAACCAACCTAAAAATCTGCTTCTAATAGGTAAAAAAAATAACATTTTTGACAAATATGACAAGAAAAAGCAACTGAACTCAGGGCTTCTCTTAAATATATTTTTCATTAACATTTAAGCTAGGCTCACAGTTCCCTAAAGGATATTCAACTTCGAAGAAATGTCAAAATTTAACTTTCAGAATGTTGATTAATAGTGTCTGTTGTGCTCAATCATATTTCAGAACATAAGAAATAGCAGTTAAACTGAAGTCAAGAACCCCATCATTATCTACTATATTCATATACTTTTACGGCAATAAGTCAAACTTGAATTTCTTATAATGCATTTCCTGGTCACTTACTCAGTGATTTGGAAAAAAAAAATAGTAAGAAAGAATGTAACAGTAGAAACTGCCTGCCTTCATTGCTTGCGGGTGTGGTGCAATGGAATTATCGCATGTTCATCGTTTTCCTTGGTGTTTTCAAGTCACGCTATCAAATCTGTTTTACAGTGTGTACACGAGATAGACAGATAGCATTACATAAAAGTCAAACTGAAAGGACATCTTGCTTGAAAATCTTTGACACTTGGCAGTATTTTGATATACAAGAATAGCATTATGTTTGCAGCATACACAATATTTGATTGCTTATAACAGTATAAATGACACATATTCGTTGAGCGAAAGTAGACCTACCGTGGTGGGTACTTATATTGGCGTAAATATGGAACTCACACAGAAAAATCAACATAAATAATATGAATTTCGAATCTACATGATCTAATACCAACTAACATGTAACAATGTAAATTTACAGGTGCATGTTAGACAAATATATCGACAGTGAATGTAATATCTCAGTCATGATAGTATCATAATGAGCGAACTATTTTTTTTTTAACATATGGTTAACGCGTTTACGACCACCAAGGATATTTTGCGTATGAATAGTCAATAGATGTTCTGATTTTCATTTAAATAACCTCCTAATTAAAATATAAAATCTTTTATGATGTGCAAATCAGAAATTATACCCTTAATGAATCGCAAGTGTAGATCATTGCGTTTCCTTCAATTTTCTCATTTACACAGCTCGTTTTAAATATTCTTGTAGTCATACAGCCATCCTAGACATCCCGAACAGAGCATCTTTGAGTACAGACAATTTTATAAGAGAGATGATTTTGGAAATTATTATTCAAGATAGCGTCGCTTGAACACCATAAAGTAAGAGGTATTTTTTTATCTAGTTGGAAAGTCATTAGAAACAAGCAATTCAAATATGTCACCCACTTGAATGAAGATATATGCATGAAACATCTTTTGTATTATTTACCTAGACTTATCTAACATGTATGAAAACAGACTCGTAGTAAGTCGATTTTGGATTCAAAGTAAAACTCATGGCCTGCTTCTAAAACTCACTTAGAATTAGTGGATTTATACTCTTTATACAGTCGTAATCCTTCTGTAAATATTTTATTTTTACTATCTAATCTGTTCACCCAGCTATCAACGTTTTGCTTATACTCGATTTATTAATCATAGAACTTGATGTAGCAGTTTCAATCATATTAGTAGACAATAATTGGCAGTTGTGCTTCCTCTGTCCATTATAAATAAATAGTTGAAAGCTGTTTCGATGGTATCTTTATGAACAAATGAAGAAATATAACGTCGTACTCTCAATATGACATTTTGCAAGTCTTAAATACTTACTAATGTCATATTTGTTTTACTTCTCTATCCAAAATGTTTCACATTTGTCATCTTTGCAGGGGTTTTCTTATCATTTTTGTGAAGAGATATTTGCAAATTTTCAGGACTGTTTATTTTGTGTATAATTATTTGAGAATTTTACATACATGTAAAATATTTACATGTTCCTGTCTTAATTAATATGCGAAAGTAAGCATGTTTACTATTAGATAAAGACATTTATTAATAAGTTTAATATATATAATCTTCCTTAGAATATCGCATGCACAGCGCAAACTATAGTTAAACTAAAAATTACTTCGTAAATCGTGTCCCTTCATTATATCTGGGAGATACAGGTTCTAACATTGAAGACAATGGTTATTATATATTCATTAATCTCTAGGTAATTCTCATAAAACCATTCTCCTACACCTGGATTCCTGCAAATTCCGCTTAATTAGGCCCTACATGAAATGTCTTCTTCAGAACTTTACTTGAAGTATTTTCAATTATTTACAACCGAATCACAATTACCAGGTCAATACATACTTAACAACTGTATTATAATAGCGAAAATACCGAAGATGCCTCTTATTTAATACTATTATTTCTAGCTTCCTGGGCCAGATCATAATCGAATATTTGGCCACTATTGCAACATTGTATGATTTTTAAAGAGGAAAAGGAATATCGCAAATTTACTTTACTAATGAAACCTGGTTACCATTACTCTACTAATGAAACCTGGTTTGGTAGGTTAATGCCACAACAAATAGTGATAATCAAATTGTAGACACTTAGTAACTGTGTGGCTTAGCTCCTTTCTCACTAGATGTCTCAATTCAAAACATTGTCGCGAAACGGCCTACGTGCCCCTTTTCCGGCAGTCTCTTGAAACGATCCGCCATGTTCCTTTCTACATGTCCTGCAAATTTCAAGTCAGTATCTCTATTCGTTAGCTTGTTAGTGGACTTTGTTTATCACAAAGGCACATAACATTCATACACAATTTTCAATACATTTTCATGCAAACTTTGAATTCTATGAGGTTAGTTAACTGTTTTCAAACCTGATTCCATGCTCTTTATACTGGTGTCATCGACATAAATATTATTTCAAAAACTTCTTGGTAACATAGAGCCTAAATCTTTACCAGGCGTTTACCGAAAATGTGTTTTTAAGCTATGTGCTCTTTTTTTAATTATTCTGTGACGAGACACAGCTTCCAACATTGTATTAATGAGTAAAGTTGGGTGGTATTTAGATACTTCCCCAGAACAGTTTGAGCGTTGTGTAAACATTCTATTGAATTAATTAGATTAGTTCCGGTGTTCTTTCAGGAAGATATTTTATTGTTTGTTTTGCTGCATTTAGCCTGATCTAATATCATATATGAATTTCACGTAATAAGATTCTACGTATACAGAATAGATTCACGAATTTCCTTTACAGAACTCGCTGTATTACGGACGAATAAAGCATTATCATATAGAAAACAGTTAGTTCTAAGCAATACAGAAAAAAGTAACATACGCTAGTTCACTGACAAGTTATAATTTTAGTTCGATTTGAGGCTCAAGGCCATTATTTAAATTTCCCTTTCATCAACACTGAATCATTACATTTTATTGTAAAGGTTCTGACAGATAAGTTTACAAATTCTCCATTTCAAAAATAATCATTATCTATGTCTGTAACTGAGAAGGTCCGCCCACTAAAGCAAGTTAAAACACGGAAGCCTAAAACTTAATTTGGGTAAAAGTAAGGTTGCAATCATTATATCAGTGCAATGTACATAATTCATTCTGCAATACATTCTGCTATATATTGTGTTTCTAATTGCATTCGTCACACATTTATGTTGCAATAAAGATCTTTTACCTTGCCTTAAGAAATATAAGTGAAAAGCTATTGTCCTTGCTGTTTCGCATGCATATATCTGTATACCGCCGAAGAAATAATTTACTGTTTCTTGGTAAATAAATATGTTCCAAACACAATTGGACATTTCAAGGATTTGAAAAAAAAATTGATGATGTCGACTTTTTTTTCTTCTTTACAAAGAGACGAACTATATATTTTATGTTTTCTCATTAACTAAAACTATCCTTCGGGTACGTGTACGACGTTTTTAATACAAGACTTTTAAGTGATTTACGATGTTGTGGGGAGGAGAACGAGACAATTGTTCCGGGTTTCGGTATACGTATGATATTCCAAGCTTTTGTTTTTTAAAAAGAGTAACCTCATTCATTCATTTCAGGGACTTGTCACTCCTATTATGGTAGCGAAACTGGGTTTATTCCAATGAAATTATTAGTTTAGCCAAAGGATTAAGGGAAACAGACAATTATTAACTTCAGTTTCCTTGTGTTTGTATGAATATAAACATACACCAACAAAGAAAGAGAGACATGTGCATGTATGTCTGTGTGTAAGTGTATGTGTGTTGGAATTAGAAGGTATCGTGACCCGTCAAAATATGGCGTCATGGCATGAAACACTGTCCATGAGTTTTATTTTCCGTTTTCTGTTTTCACTTAGAAATAAACTGTCCCATGAAAGAGGAAGGAGACAAATATGAAAATATTATATACTCTGAAGGCTTCCTGTTTTGTTTTTAGTAAGAATCTTTGCATGTTGAAGATTACTGGTTCATGAAATGTGTCTAGGGTATTGAAGAAACGTTCTAAAGTATGTTTTTTAAAAAAAATCGTTTATGGTTAACATTAAATTTGTGTTTCTTTCAGTCGTGATTTTCACCTAATGTTTAACTACAGAAAATGAAATTAAAATAAATTAATTCGTTTTTTACATTCCTTTGCTGTTATCTTTTTCCTCATCTGTATTTTTATTTTCTTAATGTATAATTTTGAAAACATGGGAAAATAAAACATGGACCTGTGTCCTGCCAATTTGTGGCTCACTTCCAAAGATTTTTACATTGGGAAGCTAAAATATATACTATGGAAATTCACAAGTCAGATTTTGATTGCTAAAATTTATTAAATGATGTATTGGGACAAGTTCAACAAAAGGGAAAGGTGTAACTTTACTTGACTATAGAGTGTATAGAAAGCAACTAAATAAAATTATTTTTTTTGGCTCTAATGGATCTTTCATACCTCTGCTACACAGGGATATAGTCAAATATTTAAGCGCTGTTTTCGTTTCTTCTAGAAACTGCATTTTCCAAAAAAAAAACATGGGCGGATTTAGGAGAAAGATTTGGGGTGGATGGGAACGAGTGAGAGTCTGGTGGGGGGCAACACTTTAAAAGCTATCGTTTAGCATGAAAAAATTAAAGTCATTCTGAAATAACTGGGGGGGGATAATGCCCCCTATACCCCCCATAAATCCGCCCATGAAATGAAACAAGTCAGTTTTCCCCACTTTGTTCAACCCGTAGGGTAGACCGGGTCTATTTGAGTCAAGGGGCCATATGGGTCAAACTTAAGAAAGAATGCCACTGAGCATTTAATATGCGCACCAGTACGCTGAACCTGCCTTCAGTTGCAAGTTCGTTGGCAAAGGGAAGTGTGTGTGTGTGTGTCTTTGATCTGCTGCTTTCTTATCAGTTGCTGTGAATTTGTTACTATTCTGAGCAAGGTGAGTTGCAATACTTCATATTTTGCTCTGATATTAAATAGTGGCTGTGTGATATAAGGTGCTGAATATGTGTAAATGCATATATTTATAAAATTATTACCGTACGCGTAAAACAGAACGTCCGCATGTAATAAACGCCATTTTTGGTGCTCTCCTCTATCTAGTGTGAAAGTAGTACGTTCCTACGTAAGCATGTGCGAAACGGGGCTATTTGAGTCAGGTGTAAACTTATGTGAATTTATTTAATTTATGGATTTTAATTGTGTATTTATGGTTTAGACTATATGATGCATGTATGTAAAACAAAACATTTCATTTTCTTTTTAGATGGTACGGACATACAAATCAAAACATAAATACAACAAGTGAAATAATGAAGACATGGAGAAGGCCATCTAAAGTGTAACAAAAGGTGATTTTAATTTACGTGGATCTTCACAGCTCTGCAATGTAAATTTGAAACTTTGCGAAGAAAAGTGCAGGTCGAAGGGTTGAGACTAACTTTGGGTGATAATGATGAAATAGTTCAAAATGCAAAACCGAAAGTCATAGGACACCCCACAGTACTGACAGAAGAACACGAGGAAGAGTTCGTGTTGCGAATTTTGACTCTCGCGGGAAAAGACTAGGTTGCACCCCTGAAACGATTCGTGTAGCTGTGCATCGATATGTAATAATAAAACAAATTCCGCATCCTTGGAAACATAAGGGATTAGCTGGTGAAGATTGTTTTTCAAGTTTCATGAAAAGACATCCGAACTTATCATTACGAAAGTCTGAGGGACTTTCAAGAGCTCGTGCTGAGGAAATTAATAAGGAAGTTGTGAGTGATTTTTTAACTGTTGAAATCTGTTACTTCGACGATTAGTGTCAACACAAAACCACAGCGTATATACAACGTGGATGAAACAGGGTTTTCTCTTAACAACCCAAACAAGGTAATTGCCAAGAAGGGTAAAAAATAAATGGTTGCTCTCACCAGCGTCGAAAGAGGCGAGAATGTCATTGTGATAGTCTCTTGCAACGCAGTTGGACAATACATCCCACCATTTGTTATTTTCAAAGGTCAGCGTATGAGAGACGTCAACAATCTACCACCGGCTTGTCATGTTTCCTTATTAGATGGTGGTTACATCAATAAAGATTTGAGGGGAAATGTTTATTAATGTTGTGTTTTCACAAATTATATAGAAAAGGGTATAATTTAAAATATACGTGAACGCTAAGGTGATTATTGTAAACAATGTTGAAATGTTGATACAGCGAAATACCGAAATAGCCCCTGAGCGACCCAAATAGCCCCGTGATTATTACTAGTCACGAATTCTGCCATTTTAATTTAAATTCGTTTTCAGAATTTCCCTGACTTAACAGGTTCTTTATTATTTAATATGTTGTACTATAATAATGTACGTAGATTATGGCATAATTATTTCAACTCTAAAGTACGTCGGGTTTTGGAAATTTTGACTTTTCTCTTACTATACTCAAATAGCCCCGGTCTACCCTATGATAAAATGGGATAGTCATTCAAACCAGTAGTAAATGTCATCAATCATAAAAAAATCATTAATATAAACCTTTAATCTCTGTTCATGAGTGCAGAAACTATATGTACAGTGATAATAATAGGAAGAAAAGTTTCATTAAAGGAACTACTTTGAAAAAAGCAGGTTGATTTTTTTAAGTTATACTAAAATTACAAAATAGTTCTGAACATTTCCAAAATAATACCTCTTTCTATTGTTATATAAAACAGTTTTAATTTTTTCAGAAAATACCTAGTTACAAGGAAACTGTTTCCAGTTAGACACGAAAATCAGCATCAAACTCCCACAGTGCATTGATGATGTGTTCAAATGAACACTGCTGTAGTACTACGCTTCATAATTAAGCGGAACACGAGACCACTTCAAAGTTTTCAAAATTTTGCTCTGAACGCGTGAAGGGTACGCAACGCTTCAGACTTATGTGTTGAAGTTATACATTTCCCAATCACTTTTATATGAAACTTTGTGCTGAAGGTAGATTTTAGATTAAAGTTAAATGTTAGATTAAAGTTATTGATGAATTTGACGTGTTAATTAATTGCATTGATCCCTGTCATATGCAAATATTATTTAAATACTGGGTGACCCAAAGGAAGCTACCCATTCCGTTAATTACGTAACCAATTGACTTCCAGGAGGAGTTACGACACACACTCCATTTACTTTAATGAGGAATGTGTCATCGTGGTCAAGCACTGCATGCTATTCCATTCTATTGTGATCTAGTGGCAAAAAGTGAAATTTTCTTAAATTATAATTTGGTCAAATGACACATCATGCCAATTGTCTTTAGGAAAGATGAGCTAAACATGACATAAACATGTCCGTTCAATTTACAAAAACATATGATCATTCACTAGCTTCTTTGAAAACTTTGGGTGGATGAGATAATATTTTTACACTATTTAATGTTATGAGCGTTCTAACTGCCATAGTTAGCTTAGAAGAAACTCCTGGAAACATCACTGTGATAAATTCAAACGTTCTATCTCATGTTTTGTGGTCCAGAAGCACCCAACCACGGTGATGAATTCGTTAATGCCGCGAATTTCAGATCAGCATTCCGCGTTGGGAAGGGGAAGCACGTGGGTTCGAACCCCGCTGCCAATCATCGTGTCTGATAATTTCCAGAGTTTCTGTCAATTTCACGAGAGGAATGTTGATCTTGTATCATAAATAAAGTCCTGCCCGCTAACTTCCTAGTCTTACTGAGGAAAGATATATCGCCAAGGTACCTCATCTCTCAGGCGAGTGATGGAAAAATTACCGTTGTAACCCATAAAAGAGAATTGAAGGTAATTCAATTTAATCTATGATCTAGTTTCAAGACTAATGCTACCAACTTTATTCGAATTTTATGAAGCTCGAATATAAATTAATATACGGTTGAAAATAAAGAAATTCGAATAATATGCATTGGTCTCTGGTATTACGAAGTATTCAAAGTTAGAAAATTCGAAAAGTTGTAGCACTATGAAAAACATTCAGTTTCCTTAAATCAAAACCTAGTCAACAAACAAGCCTTCGAAAGTTCTTTTCAATCTCTTTGAAAACAAAAATATGTTTACCATAACTTGATTAATTCTTAGCGATACATCACAATGCTACAAAATGTAAGGAAGGCCATAATTACATACATTTGGTAAGTAAAGTAATACAGTTTACTACAATGTGCTGGTCCAACTTCCTATAAATAGAACCTAAACAAGTAAAGATTCTTGACATGATGTATCACTTGACCAATGTTATCATTTAAGAAAATTTCACTTTTTGTCTCTAGACCACAATAAAATAGGACAACATGCAAGTTGAAATATAGACAGCCAAATAGACTAAAATACTTGAAAATTGGCTGAGAAATGTGCATGGCAAATATTGAAAGTAATTAGGCAGTATAGCACTAGAAGAAACTGTTTAACAATAAATAAATAATATAAACTATTTCTGCTATTGTCAACAGTAAACTTTGATTGATTATTGACTTTATGCTAATACTAGAATTGAGTATGTTTGCGTTACAGTTAGTTGCAAACTAATTAGTCTCATTTAATTCCTTACGTATTTCAAATAACCAACACTAAAATATCTGTAATAGTATGTTGCTAAATCAATTCTCAAATAATTTGCTAGCCGAGTAATTAGGTTAGATTTTTCATATCGTATATCTCAGTGGTATCTAAAGTTGAACGCGTAGTTGCAATTTGTAAAATAAGTTCATGAAATGACATTACTCTATTGTAAATATCGAACTACATTCTGATTATCAAAATATACTCAATCTCCAGACAATCCACTACGAATACTACTTGATATTTGAAACACTGTACAACACCATTCGTGAGATCAAAGTTCAGTTCAGTTCAGTTTGTCGTAACCGGAGCAAAAAGTCCATGGATCAAAGCATCTGTCTACTTAACCATTCATATCTGCGAACTTCTGTTTTTACATAATGATGTGGTCAGTTATTGCTCGCATAATTTGTTGACACTGTTCCGTAATTTGTCGGTTATTTGGTAGCACAGGATTATCAAAAATTTTGTCAGTTATTAGTGAAAATAAACTAAGTAGTTCAGCTATAATATTATGAGGAGATTCTAATGATTCATGACTTGAAAAAGATTCTGATTCATGATTTAGTACTGATTCGGTGA
>JAGDQP010028938.1:0-23758 GCA_022664845.1 Lepisma saccharinum
TTTTCTACAAATATGTGTTCACCCTTTTGGGAGTCCGGAAGTGAATGTGTTAAGTAAAAGTAAATGGTTTAAATTAAAGTTCATTGAGTACAATCCCAAGTGCAAAGTCACTGCAGAACAGATTACAGAAAACGCACGCCCCAATCTATTACACGTAGTATTGTAACAACATGTTGGGGTTATGATAATGACCCTAGGTCTATTTCTCAATTCTGAAGTTATTTTAAATACTAAAAGAAGCGAAATCCTAGGTTTAAATGAAAAAAAAAATACAAAATATCCCTTTGCAATTTTCCTGAGAGCCAAGTGTTATTGCTAACAGCAAAATTATTTGTTCTTTCAAATGAAATATATGTGTGCACACTGTTTAAAGCGTATATACATAGTTAATGTTACTGTTTTAGCGTACCCAATCTGCTTTCTAAAAAAAATGTTATTGTCTTTGCGTTTCAGTGTCAGTTGGAGGAATTTGTTCATTTTTCCTTGGTGTCAGTTTAATAAGCGTTGCTGAATTCTTCTATTATATTTGTTTAAGGCCATGGTTTACATACATCATTGATGCAAACCAGAAGAAAGAATCACTGAGAAGGGAGTTGTAACTTTCATAAAGCCAACAGTTGTTACAAATATTATTTAAACATTATTAAATGTAATTCATCCAGTAATAATTCGTAAATACAAGTGTCATAATGTATTTGAAATATAAATTAGTCTTATGGTTTTGGCCATTTATGAAATCACATTTCCTGTATCATAAATAAATGAAATTTTGAACCATAACAGTGCAAAAGAACCACACGTATTTAATATTTTAAAGACTATTTCCGATGTTACCATATAGGTTTATAAGCTAAAAGGTAAAAATGGCTCAAAATTTTTATTCACCATTTTGTATTACGTATTGAGATATTACTTAGGTAGGTAGAAGTGGTGTAGCATAAAAGAAACAATACAACATACAATATTACAGATTTATATATGAATAACATGCAAAACAGTATTTACGAAAAATATTACTGATTTATTAGTTTAATTATAATATATATGATGATTATTCAGTAAACAATTATGTTGTGTTAAACGAAATGATTAAATATGCTTTGTATGTTAAAAAACTAATAATAACGTTTTGACGAGATAGATTTTTATGATTATTTTAACCGCTGATTCTAAATATAATATCAGTTTTTCTCCATCACGCCAGGTATACGTGCAAATAATTATCTAAATTTTGGTACTAATATTTCAACTTTATTACAATATGGACAATGTAATAAGCTCATCCTCTATTCATGAAGTTACAAACTCTCAGTAATGCTAAATTACACTGGAAAGTCATACAATGACATGATACATTCAGATTTGCACATAAAATTATTATAAATGCTTTAATAAGGAAGATAGCATTTTTGGTCAGTCATTGGCACCGTTTTAGAAATTAGTACCCCTAATTAGGAATAGTTGGTCATCGTGCAAATCAACCAGACGTTTGGTACCTCCTTTGAATAGTTTAATCCTTGTGCAAACGTAAATATAAATGTTCAACCTTCTAAACAAGAGGTATTTATCGTGTAAACTTTAAGTGACTTACTTCTGATTATTCTAGTTTCGACTGTTATTCTAGTTTTGCTGTTATATTTCTATTATTAATTTCTATATATGCCTTTTTTGAATTTTGAATCTGGCCTATAAATCAGTTGTTCCGATGACTAGGCATTTCCTTTCCTACTTCAATGACGTGCTGATATTTTAATGGCTCCCTAATCTAATAATTTAATCCAATTTTAATTTTAATGTAATTCCCAGCGTGGTATTGTAGTATCCCGAAATTCTTAATACTGAGGCTATCGGCGCTATTTTTAATATGTCTATATTTTTGTGGGTTCATTCAATCTATGCATCCAAATATTGCTCCGTATGTGAAAATTGGATTTTATATTTCGTGATGGTACAATTGGATTATTTTTTGTGGCAGACCAAATTTTGTATTTGCTAAGATCGTTATGTGCCCGATTTTAATTACTTTATGTGCTGTGATTTCTATATTGTGCATAAAATTTCATTATTTTCATCTATACAAAAGTACGTAAATTCCTAAGTAAGTAAATGATTTAACTCTCTATTTTGGATTTCTTTCTACCTTTTTGTTATATATCATATATTTGATTTTGCAAACAGAAAGTTTTAATTTATTTGTATCACGCCACTTTTTATAACCTCTAGGATTTAATTTGATTTTATATCTATTACATATCGTGAATTTCCTTCAGTGATTTTTGCGATATCTTTGCGTACCTTATTACAGATCTTGCTTCTTTTAATTTAAATGTCAGTTAAAACTTTGGAGGCAGAGTTCGATGCAAGAGTTCCAAAACACATGCCCACAAAGCGATCCCTATAGGTATCCTAAATTATGTTATCTCGTCAAGCGCTCTCCTGGAGCTCAGAAAATTATTCTTTATTTTGTAGTAGTGCCTGAGTATCGTAATTAAATAGCGTGTATATCTATTTTGTTAAGATCATTAAGTAACGTCGGACACCGGATATTATCTAAAATCAATTTAATATCAATAAATATGACTATCACATACTTAACGACTTCCCTCGCGCCGTTGCAGAACGTTTTGACCCCTGCGTGGTTTTCCCTTTTCAAAATCCAAATTGGAGGGCATGTTGCTCCAGAAGTTTCTGAAGATTTGGAGCTTCGTTATTGTCATTCCGAATACTCTTCCACTTCCCTGAGGAAGTAGATCGGTTGTACGATCTAGGATTAGTTTTAATTCTATCTGATCTACTTAGAAAAAAATAGTTTTGCTTCGTACAATCTGGTTGGGAATTTTGCCTGAATTACGCACTCAGAGAAGAGTTTCGTCAAAGAAGATTTTCAAACTGCTGTTTATTTTATATCTTTATTTCAAAATTTCACATTAATATTACCTGGGCCTTTTTGTATTTTGATGTCTTAATCGCTGGTAATATTTCATAATTTCCGAAACGTATATCTTCCAATTATCGATTTCGTAAACAAATGGTTCATCTTGGTTTTTAATTTCTGACTTTCTTCAGTTTCTTTCATTTCTACATCCATTTGTACTAATTCTTCTAGAAACAAATCAGTCTATTCTCTCGAAGTTTGAGTAAAATTCCATTATAACTTTTGAAAGTTCCCAGAGATGTCGGGATCTTTTTACCATTGTTAGCATGTAGTAAATGCTATGTTACTCCATATTAATAAAATTCTATGTTACTCTCTACAAACTTATCTCGGTTTTTTTTCTATTGACTATATATACTTTATATTCCATATTCAGTTGTCGATATCCCTGGACTCTATTATTTTTAGTTGAGGATCTCTAGTTTTACATTTAACCCTAGTGAGTCTTCTCTGCCAATCCAACTCCGCACACCAGAATGGAGTAGTCATGGTTTAAGCTACCCTTTGGCGGCCAAGAAGCCTTCAGCACTTGTGTTTGTTGTTCTTTCTAATTTTTCGTCAATTCGTCGAAATTTATACCTGTAGTCATATCAAGGAAAGCAATATTTTCCCTTAAAATGTTTAGAAATTATTTGTTCTGCGCTGTCGTTCTGATTTTCTTCTTCCGGTACGATCTTCTGTGCTGCTTTCCTTTAAAATTAGCTGTTAAGTTTAATTACATTGTAATCACTGTATATACTCCCATCCATAACTTAATTTTCAATATTTTGAGCATATTTTAGTATTCTTCAGGTAACGTGTGTGTTAGCCTCCGCTCCAGCCCTATGTAGAAAGATTGAGGCTGCCCTTTGCCTATTGTGTATTTTAAAATAATTGGCCATAGAACAATCTTTCAATAATCCTTCTCTTCTTTTGTTTCTATCACTTGCTATGTCGCTTCACTAAAGTAGAGACTTTGCATTTGCATCCAGTATTATCAAATGTTGTGGTTTGGAAATTGGTTAACAATTTCCTCTAAGTTTTTTTTTATTACGGCTCTATTTCGTTATGTAATTGGAAGTACATGCAGCTCACTATGAATTTTACGTCTTTACTTAATAGCTCCACCCAAGCCGTCCCCTCGTCCATGACATGAGACAGCTCGAACATGCGCGTGCCTTTATTATTTTTTATTATTACGGCCTTCCAATTTCCTCCTATAGCTGCTATCTGAGCCGTGTTTGGAATATCCTTAATTTTAACTTCGATTGTGTTAGGTTTCTGGACACATAGCATTTCAATTTCTTCGTCTCTGATTATTTTAATTCGCTGCCTACCACTTTAGAGCTCTTTGAATTTATTTACAGCACTGAAATTAGTCCGGGTTGCATTTATGTAGGGAAACTGGTAAAGCATTGAAGTGTAAGCATAGTTGTTTGGAGTAAAAGTACATCCAACTTTACGACCTTACGAAGTCCTTATAGACCTAATTTAGATTGAAATCCTCTTGTCTCATCTCGAAGATTTTGTGTACTAGCTACAAAGGGTTCCTATGGTCAGTCGGGAAGTTATCTCTACACGGAGATCCTATCCACTGTATTCGAGACTTGTGTTTATGGACATTCCAAAACAATTAATTTTATTATGAAATTAGGTAGGTTATTGTATTTTTCTTATTAACTGATAACGTTGAACAGATGGCTGATATCGCGTTCTTACTCTCTCATAGTAACATGTAAATTATATTAACATAGTTATGAGTAAAATTCATTGTTCACATAAGAATGTTTTTCTCCAAATCGGTTAAATATATAGTCTTTCGGATTCCACTGCTATATTTTTATTATATTAGTATTTCTCAAACGAAATTTGGATTGAATAATTTAGTATATTCTGGATATATCTGAATATATATTTGAAGAACACTATAAACATTAACATCCGGAATTAATCCATCTTTAGAGTGTAAAATATTTATTTTAACCATCAGGCTTATCAGCAACAAAATAAAGTTTCAATGTTTTTTTTTTATGTATTACGTGAAGATCATTTGAGCAAATAATCGTTTTGTAACTAGTGGGAACCGATGTATAAACAACACAAACTTTCCCAGGAAATTTGCATTTTATAAGTCAAAGTGAACACTTACATAAGCTAATTAATTTTATCTCCAAAATGGTAAACGATATAGTCGTTTTGTTTAGATTGCACTATGCTTATTATATTAGTACTTTGCAAACGAAATTCGTATTTAATAGCATAAGCCATTCTGGAGGTATCATAATTTATTTTGAACAGCACTATAAAATTATAATCTGAAATTTGTCGTCTTTGGACACCCTTTCCATGATAACCGGAAGTTGCATGGACATAGGATTTGTATTATTGGAACTCTCATAATGGTCTAGTTATTACGTACAAAGTTTCATTAAAATCGGTTAAGGGGCGGAAATGGCCCTTATGCTCAGTACATCTTTTCGTTTCCCCGGGGTTGTTGGGTTTATTGAAGTTGTCATTTCTTGAACGTTTTCAACATCATACTTTGTTATTCTAAATATCATAGTAAGGTAGACAGAAGCGAAACAAATAAACTAATACTGTTTCCGGACAAAAGTGTTTCCAGGGATCTTCCGAATATTGAAAATTCCACATTCACGGAATACATCATTAATGTTCCTGGACAAAGTTTATAAGGTTCCAGATTGGGAGCTTCTTATTCATGATCGATAAGCAACCTTTCAGAGTATGTAAAAGCACCGATAAATGTTCCTACCAGTTACAAATATGGTTTTTGTGCTGAAATATACATAATTTTTCAAAGAACCTAAGGAGGCCAGGAGACGTTTAAAAAGTCTCGACGAGAATCCCAGTTTGGCGGGCGAGTTTTGGGCGATGTTACGCCTCTATGACGACCCTCACAGCGGCCCGGAAGATGGCCAGAAACTCCGACAGCCACCCAGAAGAAGGTCCGACAACCAATCGGAACTTACGGATCGCTCAGACCATTCCTCGACTAGTAGTTGGTAGGGCCTTTGGAAACATCCAACTCAGGCAATAGCTATTACAATGATGCTCGACCGATGGTTGATGTTCGTTAATATTTAACATTTCTCAGTATACAGAGCTATATTTCGTTCAAGAACCATGTATATGTATTTTGTTTTATTAGTAACATACTGCAAATGTGCTGGTTGCGCAATTTTATAGTAAAGCTGAATGTTTTGTTTATCAAATTTAAACAGTAAATATACTACTAACTATACAATGTTCTTAGAATAGATAGTACAAATGTTGCAACTAAAAATGAAATCTCACCTAAATATTGCGCAACCAAGATATGGACTTCTCACCTCAATTGTTCTATGATTGCTGAACTAAACCGATGTCTTTTGTAACGGTAACAATGTAACACTTTTGTATCTCTCAAAATATTTAGTACTAACTGCACGGAATATCCAACCATTATTGATCGAATACTGTGCCAATAGCAGGTAAAACGAGCACGGTGCATCCAGTATTATGCTTTTATCATCTTCTGGAAGAGACGTTTGACCTTCTTTTTCAGTAAAAATCGTTAAGTAATTTAAGAAGAACCTGATTTTCATGCTTCACATTCGAAATGCTGAATAAAGCTGTTAGTGTATGCTACTAATTTTAAAATACAACATAACATGGTACATCATAAAAGTTATTTTGAATGGAACCAAGAGAAGATGAAGCAATGCACCATTATCCCTCTACAATCCCATTAGCAGTACCCATAAGATTAGATTCAACAATTCCACACAAATGATATCAACACATGTTAATTCCTAAAATTATCACTGGATAATAAAAGGGTGTGTGTTTCAAGTACGCAACGCCTTAATGTAGGATTTTGTTTCGATCAGCTTTATATTCCAAAGAATTGAAGTGGAAAAAAACTAAATACCAGCTGGTGTAATTTGTACCGATTCTACAATGCATGTCCCAGGTTTTGTGCTCTCTCCACAATATAAATGTTTAATAATCTTTGACAAAACAATATATGAAATTTTGAATTTACAATATCGTAAATAACCTTCTTATGATCCATGCTTGTTCTTCTGTGCGGTTCAATTCCAATATTGTTATGTTTCGTAGTTCAACATTTGTGACATACTCAAATTTAAGTAGACTGATTTAATGTTGCTATTGTTTCTGACGATTTTTTGTTGCAGACTGACTGTTGTTTCAAATTTAAATTTTGAAATTCGAGTATTTAGTAATTGATCTACAGCCCACTGCATTTTCATCATAGTTAGTTCAAATAAACTGCACTACAACCTGCGAAAACAGATCTGGCACTATTTTTTATTAATCCCACAAACTTCAATTTACCCTTAACCTTTGACAATTACTAGTTCTGGTTAGGATTGTAAAATTTCCATGAAACAAACTTTGGTTCATGGTGTGTCTTGATCAGGAAATTCATATCTTTAAGTTTTAGCTCCTTATGTTCTATTCCAATTGAACTGTAAATCGCAACACAATGCATATGAATAATTCGGCATTTTACGTTCAGCTTGTCAGATCTTGTTTCTAACCATAGAAAATTGCATTAACAAAATTCCTTGCCATAAGACCTTATCATCCGAATAACACTTGATAGCTTTATGTGCGTGAATTCCTGTGCCTCATTAACATTCAGAACCAGTGCTAGGCTCATTATTGCCTCATATATTTATCATAATATTTATATATTCTTATTGTAAATAGTTTTGTGTTGTGATAAAAATGAAGTAAATAGCTTTTGAATACACTATATGTAGCTTTCGTATACCACTAGTTCAATTTCGCGTCTCTCTGCACTATTTTTAAACTCACTGTGCCAGTGCCCTTGAGGGTAATGCATATTTTGCATCTACCTCTACTAAAGAGTATATCACATGTTCTTGTTAACATTGTTTTGTGTTGCATGCATTACAGTTTTAAACCCGACTTATATTCAATACCACATTTAGTGTATCTTCATACCATATTGGTCGTGTTATTTTCCTCTGTTTCGTGCAATATAATAATAACGAACTAAATCTGTATTCGTAATACACATATTTTTATTCTGATTTTTATAATATGTGTTGTTGATGCAAAATCTGTTTAATCCTTGCGTGCAACTTTGGGGGGGGGTATTTTCGGACACCACAGATATATACTGTAGTATCACTCTTAATTGAAGATACGTACTTAATAGTACTTTTTATTTTCTCCACAGTGCACGTTCAATATATTAAACACATAATATTGTTTGCTGTTCATTTGCCTTTGTGTAGATAATGATTGTTTATCACTGGGGTCATAAAAGGAGTCTATAGATGGTGTATGTGGAAATACCCATGTAACTAATTAATTATTTCGGTTTTTTTTGTTTTCGAAAGAGCAAAATTAGTAATTTACATAATCATTAACAGACAGCAGAAATGATCCTAATATATTGTTGCCTAAAATTACTTCACGATGAGAGCTGTACTTTGTACACTACTGCCAAAAGAGCCCGCTAGTGCCCGATACTTATTTTTTTTTTATAGAGTGGTAGGCAGTTCAGCTTACCAGTCTTATGTGATTCTGGATTCCAACGTCCTTCACTAGCAAACAAAAGCACCAACAGATAGCAGATCCTATTATTTTAAGGAGTTGTTCATGAGGTCCATAGTACCCTACTTCAGGCAAAGACTTGCAGAACAAGGAACATCTCCATCTGTTAATTTGATTATCCAAAGTTGTTCTATAATAGTGGATACTAAACGAATACAGGTAATGTTAATCATGGTGAATGTTTTTGTTTACTTGTGGTTAACGAAAAGTATGTCAAAGTGAACATTCGCTGCAACACATGAAATAACTTTGGTGGTGTGAAGGTGATACAATGTTATGTGTGTAACAAAAAATGAATAAATAAGCATGTATTACAGATAAAAGTTGTTCCGAACGTGAGTAAATGTTCAGGAAGGTTTTAGCACAATTGTATTTTTCTTTTTGCATCACAATGGTGAATAAAATGTTTAGAATTAAAACAAGGAATGATTTTCAAATGCATTTGTATTTTTTTGTCCCAAACACCAATGGTTACTTATTTTTAGTACGAGATTTCAAAGGGAACTCACTCTATCTCCTATAGTTTATTTTTCACGGTAACACACACGGGTGGATTCTATCTGTTCAGAGGATTACCTTTGTGCAATGAACATTATAAGTATACAATATGTTGCTTACGGGCAAAAAAGGTTGAATTAATTTTACAGCCATATAGTAATCTTTTAGATGCCTTGTCTGTCTCATTTTCATAAAGATGTCCTTTATCGGTACTACACAGAAATCTCCAGTTTTCATTTTGGGAAAAATCCCACAATATCAATAAAACATGGTTTCTCCAGACTTGTCATGTAGTTACATATTGTGTAAATAATAAACAATATCAAACTGTTCAATAGGAAGTAAGTTATATTAGCATTGCCTTTCATTATCATATTCACTGAAGACTGTGATATTTGTTATCTTACTAATAAAAGTCCGTAGTGTTATGAAATCATGCCTTTAAAATCCACTAATTGTGTTTTGTGTTCTGCTCCTACATGAAGTCCTATAAACTTGCTATAATCCCAAACTCCCTTGTTCTATTTTGTTTGTAGTGGTACAAAGTCACTCGTGATATTATGCAGTCGGTTCGCAACGGTTGTTAACATTTAGGTTGTTTCATCAAACCGGTTGTTAAATTAATTGAATTATCAATTCGATTAATTGTAGACCCACAACAAATCGACATACAATAACTTATTTCACTCATCTCCACTAACCGTCTCACAGCAACACAAAAACACGTACAAGGATTATTAAAATAATTTGCAGCTAGTTTCAAAATTGCGGTTTGGAAATCTTATATGATACTATATTTTCCTGTTTTAGATAGAAAGTAAGAGTAAAGTGATTCCACGCGTCACGCACTGACATTTCGTATTCACTTATCTATATCAATTGCCTAATAGCATCTATTACAAATTCAAAATTCATAGATGAGACATTGGGATTAATATATAATAAGTACACGTATTATATATTAATTAATGTAAAAGTTTCCGTCACACACTCCCATTTTTGCAACCCACAGTTCCATTTTGACACACTTTTCACTCAAAGTTTCTAGAAGTATGGGCCCAAGAAAATTTTGCAAGACATTATATCAGAAAGGAAATTGTTAGGTTCTATTCCGATTAAACTATTCAGAATATATAAATATAGGAAGCGTATTTTAGGTAAAATACAGCGTCATGCACAGACGTACGTGAACTATTAGACTGTTGCAGCTTATACGTATTGATTTATTTTTGTATATTCTGATCAGTAAAAAAAACTACTTCGTTGTAAAGGAAAAAGAGGCGCAAGAATTCTGCTCACATCAAGTGGTAGCTCTTTTGCAAGTGACTTTTTTGTATCACTATGTCACAAGTGTTTATTTTATAATAAAATTAAGAGACTTATTATCCTTTTTTCCGCCATAGTGACACAAACAAAGTAATTCGAAAATATAAATACCACTTTTTTCTGAAATGAATTCCTGCGTTAGTTTTCCCTTTGCGCAGAAGCTATTTTATTTACTTATATCAATTATTTTTTAAGACCCTGTATCTCAAAATCAATATCTCCTTTCAAGAAATAAGAACCAATTTCCACCTACGAGTTCCAAATTTAATTCTCCATTCACGTTGATATAAAACATTTAGGGTTAAAACAAAATGACACACATAATGGCAGGTACATTTTTTCAATTATTTGTGAACATTATGTGATTGCGTTAAAAAATGCCATAACCTTTGACCCCCTTCAGCAGTTTTAACGTGTGATATGCAGTTTGAAAAGCATTGAAACGTCGATTCCGATTCCGCAAGTTTCTGCCGTCTATGTGGTTTGGAGTTAGTGCTATCATCAGAAATGTAACATTTTGATTTTTTCGAAAGCCCTAACGGAGGTCTCTCGACCCATTTTTTGTATGTTTCTTAGTTTGGCAAATAGCTTCAAATGCAATTTCAAGCTTCAAAATCGTGATTACAGTTTACAAGTTCCGAAATTTGCTGTATGTGAGTGCCACTAACAGACTACTTTCTGAGCGTCACTCGATTAACTACCGTTTTTCTTAATAAAAATAACATATTCAATTCAATTACAGAATTGATTACCCTATAATATATAATGCCTGCCACAAACAATTCTGGTCCAACATTAAAAAAATAAAATCAATTTTGCAACGACTCTACGGATATGTGAAACCCACTAGTAAAATTTAAAATGTATAGTGATCATTTTGTAGATTAGGACAATCAGATTTGGAAAGCATCTAGGATCGCAAGTTAGGGAGAGCAAAGCTGCATATGCCCTGCAGAATTGTGCCAAGATTCTCAGTTTAGGGGGGTAAATTTATTACTGGGAGAGTGCAAGTGTAATTTGCACGATTGCCATCGTCTATGACTGCGAAGAATTTAAAGTTCGTGTTTCACTTGAGGGTTAGAGAGTGACCTCCTCCACAGAGAACTGTTGTCCAATGCAAAAAGGCCGTGTCCTCAAATCTGACCGACATTGAATTCATATGTTCTACTTTACATTAGCAACCCAATTTGCACAATTTTGCAGATACAACTTTCGCCTGAGCCCGACAGTAATTTGTTGAAGGCAAGAATCTGTACCTCGATTATTTGACCAAAATTGAGTTCGTAAAGTTTTACTTTTATTATATAGTTCTGTTTCCGTCGAGTGCGCAGTTACGGTGTTTTGTCTTTGGACGGCAGAGGGGGTCTGAGAGAATCACATCCCCAAGCCACGGACAGGGGCGGCAAATGAAGCTAACGAGGATGTTGTATATTTTTTGAAGCAGGCGACAAATTCAGATATTGCTCTGCAATGATACAAGCTGCAGCCGTAGACATACGATGCGTGTTTAATAAATACACTTAAATAAATATTAATACAAATGAATAGTAAGTTCTGTTCTTTGATTATTGAAAATGTTAAAATACAAAGTTTTTTTGTTCATAATATTTGAGTTATACTACAACCTACAATGAAGGAATAACAACTTTAAATCGATATATATATATTAAGCCTTTTTATTTTATTTACTGAAATCATTAACCGACATCATTGTTTCAGTCTTTGTTACAACCCATAAAATATTATAATCAAAACTTGACTGTGTGATCATTTCAGTATGCTAGACTCTGTCTTTCTTCCTATAATACTAACTTGAAGGATACTAGCTTCAATTGGGCATTAGTTTAATGAAAACGAAACTTTAAACGTTCCTTTATGAAATAACAAACTCGTAAATTGTGTTTGGTCCATGCTTTGAGACAGTTTCGGGAAATGTATATCAAAGTGTAAGTATGACATAAAATGTCAGTGCGTGACGGAAAATTTAATATTATAAAATACATGGTATTTTAATTTATACGTGTTATTTATTCAAGAACGTTATCCCCAATATTTCTGCCAGCGAATCATATGTCAAATTTGCATCTTTGAACTTCGCGGAGATATACGTAAATTATAGTGGAAAAGTATATACTTAATGTCAGTTTGGGACTCGCGGTATTGTTCTTTAATGTTTACACATAATGTACTGTGATTAGAAAGAAAACGTTTGAAATAATTTTTGTGCAGCATTTAACTTTAACGCACCATATGGAATCAATTTACTGTTCTACAAATATGCTGTAGTGTATTGTTTGAAGTACACTTAAGGTCGCACACTCACTAATATTTGGAAACGTCAAGCACTGACAATACTATAGTCATGCTTTACAAAAAACTATTGCAAAAAACTGGTGTTCCACAACTGCGTGGGGATTATCAGTTCCCCAGATCCTTACGTTGTGTCTATTCACATTCCCAGAAAGGTAAAACACCGCTTCATCACTGTAACGTAACCTTTCGGCGAACCCATTCTCTTCCATTAACGTGAAAAAATCAGCACAGAAAGACGCTCTAGCAGCATAATCAGTGTCTCTTAAGGCTTGTAGCAGTTGCACGCGATAGGATTTAATTTGTAAACGTGTCCGCAGAATTCGCCATACAGTTTTCTGTGGCATTTCAAGTTCCCTCGCTGCCCGGTAGGTAGACTTCTGTGGACTCCGCACAAAACTGGCGCGAACACGTTCCACTGTCTCTTCCTCAGCTGAAGGACGGCCAGTAGATTTTCGCTTACAGATGCAGCCCGTATCTCTGAATTTTTCATACCGCGTACGAATGTTTTTTCCAGTAGGTGGGTTTCTGCCATACTTGGTACGGAAATGCCGTTGAACACTCATCACAGAGTTGTTTACATGGTAATCCAGTCAGCAGAACGATTTCTGCTCTCAAGTCAGCGCCATTTTCGTTAACTGCTTCCAGCGCCGCGTAGCGGTAGACAATGCAACCACGCGGGACATAAACTCAACTCAACTAAACTTTGAACTTTTGCCTTTCCTTGGGCGTAGCTCACATTAAGATATGTTCATTATATTTTACAAAATAAATTTATGAAATCGGGTCCATCATTTTGACTTACCCTGTATATTGTAGGGACCTCAATAATTCATTATTTATTTTTAATATTTCGTTTTGATGATACACATGTAACTATTCCTTTTAACTGTTGGAAGTAAAATATACATTAATTATGGAAATGCAATGGCTACGTAGAATATGCTTCCTACTTAATGAGTGAAACTGAAGGCAAGCGCAAAGTAGTAATTTAGGAAACCAGAACTTGCAACATCTTCACTATAGCATGTCCTGAATAAATCAATTTCAAAAGATTGTCAAGAGATTAGATAATACAGAGTGTAATTTGCAACATGGACAGTAAATTTTAAACTTAATATCATCACACGAAAACATCGAAACTATTTTGATTCTTGGATACTTTCTTGTCTCCTAACGTCACTATTTCGCATTCGAGTAAGGATATAAACTTTCATCTACGAGCTAATTGTTTACGTTTGAAAACTGAGTCAATAACTTGATAAAAAGTGTGGGAAATAGGAATTAATAAAAATTACCCTCATACGCACAGAAAGCTGTGAAAGAACTATCCTTGTGTTAGTGTAACGAGAACGAAACAAGCATACCCCTGCATGAACCAAACGCTTATGCCCTCCACTTGTGAAAGAAATGCTCAGAATGTTAGTAACATATGTCATAAGATGTACACCGAACTTTTCGATTCAAGGAAATAGGATTCCGACAAATATATCAAATCTTGGTTAACAAACAGATTTCAAACTACACAAGTCTGAGGTCTGCATCGAATGGAACCGGCTGTTTCTTCGGTTCCATATCGCTACTATGCCAACTCCATTACCCATATCAATCGTTATTCATCGAAATATATTATTTAACTTCATGTATCGTATGTTTCATTCTTCGAGAAACGTTAAAGCTATTTATCCTTGTTTCTCTCTCTACTAGTTGCAAAAGAAATACTCTGACTTAACCATTACTTTACAAGGGGGGGGGAAGAGTCGTCGAACAAAGAATAAATTAAACTGAAGATTGTGCTTGTCTCCGTAAACGAAATGATTTAAATGTCTATTGCACTGTTTAGAACAGAATTCTATTTGAATTTTGCCCAAACGGCTTATCGCATACCTTGTAGGTGCCCAGAATTTAGAGTGGGTTCAACAGACACCCCCCCGTTCGTAAGGCATGTTACCCTTTTTTATCTGATGAAAATATCATTACGGATGTGGGTTTTTGTTTTCTGCTAGCTATACACACTGATATATGTGGGCTTGGCAGCACTGATATTTTGAGCTTTACTTTGTTTTTATTGTAGCACGTAGCTACTGATCTTTCAGTGTTGAAAAGAAAACTATTCTACGAGTTATATATTTTGCTTTATTGCACTGTGGTTTTTGTGTAGCTACATATATTTGCTTAACATAACCTAACATACTGGCCTTATCTATATAGAAAAATGTTATTTATATTGATTATTTAATAAACCAACTGAAAATTTCCATTTGAAAATATTTTATTTTATGTGTTCAAGGGATTCCCCCTTCGTACTCCACGTTACAAAAATATGCTCGTAGCGTATGGGTTAAAGCTTGTTTCAGTTCGGTATGCAGGTGGTGAAAGGGCGAACAAACGTATCAACAACCATGAGAACAGACAACAGACGCCGTTGAATGGTGAATTCAGTAATGCTATCTGAAAAACTTTCGTGTGAATACAAGACCTGAGGCACTTTGTTATGTTGGTTTCTATATTATCCTGCTTAATCGTCCAGCTAGGAACGAATAAAGTCAACGGCTATAATATTAATAATCATATTATTATTATTATTATTATTATTAGAGCCGTTGACGTTATCTGTTCGTAGCTGGTCGATTAAGCAGGATGACATTATTATTATTATTATAAAGCGAAAGGGAATACGAACATTATGGTAACTATATTGGCATAAGTGTGGGGAAACTAATTGTGGAGAAAGCATTGAACTATCTGTTTTCCCGAACTGTGAATCCTGCTTTTTCACGGCCGATTCCTTCGGAAACTAAAGAAAGGAAGGAAGGAGACTACACGCATCACTAGAAATGATAACGAACTGGAAAAGTGGGTATCAGGTAGTGGTTGCCTTATTATTTTTTTTCTTAAATGGAAACAGTTTGCAGAAAAGCAAGTAGGCAGTTATTATTTGGTTCTGGTTAATAAACAGAAAATAGCATTACACTTCATTCAGTATGCAAGTCACCAGCAAATAATTTCCTTTCATGGAAAGTAAAGCCTAAACAAAGTTTGGGTGGGGGTGGGGTGAGTATGATTTTGCAGGGTTTGAACAAATGTTTTCACAGCCAACATTTTTAAGGTAGGGTGTGTGCTAGACGATTTAAACGGATAACATCCCCCGATTGGTGGGTCTTGCTGAATCCATTGTCAGTGCTTAACTGGCTGCCCCTGCAACACTCTCTTTTGGAATGCTAGTAGCTTACGTGTTCGTATGTACTAAAGCGAGGAGTAAAGCAAAAAATACATGAAACATGTTCATATTCAGGGCAGCAACAAAGAACTTATTTGTTTTATTATTTAGCTTATGTATTATCATTAACGAAAGACCGAAGTATGTGCTATACATAGCGACCAAAACTCAGAAGCAGAGCGCCTCTTTAGCAATCTGAAAGTACTGAGATCGATCTCAGCAGTCGCCCAATTTGACTTCTTCAGATGTTTCCCCACAGTCACACCAGGCATATACCAGAAAGGCACCTACAAACTGGTACCCGACAGACAAATGTGCCAACAGCATCTCCCCCACTCTGTGGTGGTATGGGTGTAATGCTCACGTTAATAAAGATCACTATTTGGATTATTTGAATTTAAGAGAATGTACTTTTAGTGTCCTATCACACACATATTCACGTTAGCATTGACAGAACAATAACAAATAGTATTAGCGTGATATTATTAATTTTTAGTTATTTACTTATGACCTTTATGCATTCCTGACTCTGGTTGGGATAAATATAGGGGGATTGGAAGGGTAGTGGCTAAGGCCTTACAGTTCAACCTTGGCATTCGCTGGGTGAAACTGACATAAACTCTGGAAAAAATCAGTCATGGAGGTCAGTCACGGGGTTCGAACCCGCTTACGTACTTACGAGTCAACTTATTTGGTGTGTGTCTATATAGATTCTGTATAACTGTCTATATAGATTCTGTTCCAATGACGTTCTGAGCATAAGATACTTAAAACCCATAAATTGATTCAATTCGTGTACGCTGGAATCATAAGGATAATATGTAGCCGTTGTGATATTTGGGACTCTATGGTAAGATTGAGGCAATTACTCGGCTGGTAGAGTAAAGGAATTAAAATCTTAGACCATTAACCGTGTTCATATTTACTCTTTTAATCATTTCCCACCAAACGAATGCCAGGATTGCGCCGTAGTGAAAGTAACATTTCCCTCCTTGCCTACTGCGTATTGCAGGTAATTAAATGTATATATAATTATCTAGGAAAGTATCATACAGATTTGGAGATGAATATTATTTCGAGGAAGTGCTCAGCCATAATTTTCAATCAAAGTATTTATTTGCATTAAACCTCCTAGACGAGTTTCTAAGAGCTCATACCCAGCGTTTCGTAAATTGGACTCCGAACTACTCCGGACAAAAAAAATCTAGTGATAATTGAACCTGTGAAGACACGCATAAAAGCGAGCTTGCTAACCTCGCGGCACTCCGAGTTCCCATTGTCTTTGTGTTAATAATATTACACCGCTTCCGAAGTGGATCTTCTGGTATATATTTTTTTAAATTGTGTTAAATTAAATTGATATCATCTATGGCTTTTCAATTATCTAAGGCTCAGGCCGGGATAAGGGAGGAGAAACGAAAGAGAAATATATAGGACAGGCCATAAGCTGAAGGTTGCATCCCAACACTTCCCTGGTGTGAATCAGGGTGGAAATCTACACAAATCTCAGTCTGCATAGTCAGCCACTGCAATATAACCAATCTCCCCGAATGCTAAGCCAACCCTCTAGCACTGACCTAAGATAGCTCGGTTGTGCTTATACATTGTGTTTTTTTTTTTCAATTGCCGTGAGCGTTATTCAAACTCATCATATTTCGGTTACTAGTACAGCATGATTACCTCAGAAAAGTCGTATAATATCCTTAAAAGAACCATAAAGGACAAAGTATGACGCAGTATGTAGCATTAAATACAAACCTACCGAGACCAAAGTCTGACGTACGTTGCGTCAAGCATTTTCCATTACATTGCAAAAAAATAAAGTATGTTGCACATTCCTTTCTTTAATAGAAAATTAACTAACATGTATCTCGTCCTTCCCTAGCAGTTTGTTTCATAAAGACCTGATAGAATTTTCGAATCATATTCTGCATTGGAACCACTGCTTACAAGAACGAGTTGCTTATGTAAACTCGAATGTTTTGGTATACTAGTGCAATCACAGCAAATGTATTCTGAGTTGAAACAAGATTTACTTATGTTTGCGTTTAACCAGAGCGTTTGCATGGTTGCTTGATTCACGATTGATTTTCTGGTATGAGGTTGTGTAAAATCTACCCGAACTCTGTCATATCATAATGAGGGTTACTGTGTGTTATTCTTTTTTACTCATGCCTATAAAATTGGATAGTAGTATCTCTTTTCTCAATCCATTATTTTATTTCTTCAAGGCAATATATTTTAGTAAAAAAAATGTAACTCATAAATATACATCAAAAAATAAAATTCTGCCTTATCTCTCTCAGTAGATATATATAAATCACAGCCTATTCAGTCCACTAGTGGATGCGGCCTCTCCCCAAATGGAGGAGTTGGTCTACTGCTTCCACGCTGACCAGACGTATTGGGATAGGAGAGCCGAAGCTCTCACTTTGATCGCCACTATATACATACGCGCATAAACGTCTTTCACTTTACCTCGTTTCGTTTTCACCTTGTTGGAAACTCTCTGGTTATGATAATTCCACGGTATACAACTCTCAAGAATTGCATGTTAACATTTCCTGATGTGACACTGACCATGATAATTATACTCTGTGTGACATTAGTCTCTCTTACCAATATTCCACGTGTGATAATTTTAGTTTTCTCATCAGAAGCATATTCCCTTCCCACTCATTTGCCTTATTTGTATACGTAATTCCCCTCGAATAATTAATTGGTTTCTTCCTACAACTTGGAAGCAGTGTAGGCAATTTAATAATCATTAACTGTTTTATGCAAATTCTGGTGTGTAAATGTCAGGCATTAAATAATAATTTACAGTTCAAACTTTACTTTCGAATACCATTTTCTTGCTAGAATTAAGTTAGCATTTTTATTAATAATATGAGTTCTAACCAATTGCTGCATTAGTAAATCGATTATGGTTAAATAATAAATACCCGTAAATAATGCACAACTAATCTGTACTTGATTGGTGTATAAAGGAATAACATTGGAAGAAAACAAGCACAGGGAGTGAGACTTGATTTTACCCAAAATGCTGCGCAGCATGTGTAGAATAAACACAGACAAATTGGGAAATGTGAGAGCGAGAGAAACAAGTCAGACTGTAGAAATATGTAGAAAGATACAGCAAACAAGACTGCAGTTGTATGGACATGTAATGAGAAAAAACACATGTGTATGCAGTAAGAACAGAGCTAGAAGAATGAAAATGGAGTGTACGAAATGTAGAGAAAGGCTAAGAAGGGAATGGATCTATCATGTTAAGAAATGCTTTAGGGAGAAAGTGTGTGAGGGGAAGACGTTCAAGACAGGGATTTGGGAGAAACACACATGGAAAACGTCGAGCAGAAGCTAGTACAATTAAACTGTTAAGGAGGCAAGATCGCTGTACACAACTGCAATAATAATAATGTAGCTTATCGTGAATAGACACACACTGTATGTCTATAAAACGAGTTTTGCTTCTAAGTCGTGTCAACATTAACCAATGTAAAGTTTAAATGATACGTATGACACCGATTGCTTTCGGTTTCGCAATAAATTATTTTATTTATGATGTATATACATATTAAACGTAAGTATAGAGTTGGGGGAGAAGTTAGTTAATAAGAATTATGAAGATGTTACCATACGCACATACCTCAGAGTGCATGGGCTATTGCCGTTGCTAGTTCCTTATTAATAGATATATTATACTTTGATTATTGCATTCTTTTTAGTTGTTTTGATTACACTCTTGAGTATCATGTTATCTAATATAGTTCTGTAAATAAACACATTTATCTATATGTGATTTTAGTGGTTAATAACAATATGCACGACATTTTGTGGGACCTGGGTTGGAACACCAAGACGTTCCAATAACAACAATTCACCTAGTTCCGGATATTGCAATAAATCATCGTAATCCGGTACCTTATGTATTTATTGATATATACAGTCTTCATCAATTATATTCCTTAATATATTTTGTTTGACACTATTTCTAACACCTATGTGTGTTCTACTATGTTGGAGCCTACGAAGCAAGTCCTACCATACTTTTAAAGATACATTACTATCACTGAAATACTACATCACATACCATAGGTATTTATTTTGTATTTTCACTTTTTTAAGTTTTCGCATTGAAACGCATCTTCTCGGACCCTGTGCTTATCTTCGCTTTGACAGTACTCTGCATTTTTGTAGATTTCGCGTACATAACTGTTTCTCTCAGATTGTAGGAGGCGTTTGACCAATACTATGAAAATATTTTATTCCCGTCAGTCTTTGTTTTCAAACTAAAGAATGAATAGTTTCTTTTCTTCCTACTTCTATCAGTCCTGTTCCCCAACATTTTCATAATCGTATCTGTATTCATTATATCACCCCCATCCGATTCAATGTTACCTTCCAGTTTTGTATACCACTTTTTAGTGATATTAAGTCATTCATTCCTTGTAGCTCTCCAAAATCATATTCAACCATCATTGGTGGTTTCGTTCGCTCTGTGAATATCTTCTACTCAGGAACATTATGTTAATACTTCTATTAAAATAGCTTTAGTGAGTTCAGGAAGGTCTACTTCCTTCTCTCTTTTAATTCATGCAACGCTATAGAATACCTAGCAATAAAATATTATGTTTCAGATTTCATCTGTTATTTTCAGATCATGGTTAATATTTACACGTACACAGCGCCATCGTCTGTTTCTGCTGCCATGCTAATAAGTTTGTAACAGATATGACACAGCATCATAGTTTCTGAGATAATATGGATTTACGGAAGTGGGTTATATTGGAATAGAATACTTACAATATTCATTGCGTTTTTGTTTTATTGTGCAGTCAAGGAAAAAATCTTTAAATATGTTGTTTACAGAATTAATTTTGCTCGTCCCATATACAAGGAGCATACAACGACAGTAACTCTTTAGAAGTACATAATAGTATTTTTAGAGTCCTTTTTCCTTTCATTTTCCTAGTATGAATAGATTTTCTCCGTGATGTGTAAGCTAAATATATATTGCATGCGTTGGAACCAGTTTCAATTGTTATAAAGTAATACCACCTATATTTTAGTTGACTTAATTATCTTATGCATATGGAAGTTATATTAAATGGTACATATAATGAGAAATGACCCTGTGTTCTGGGAAATCTGCATCCAGAATAATAATAATTTTATAACGCATTATGTTATGGAGCTGAATTTGTAAAACCGCAAGTTAGGAATAATCTATAGTGATGGGATATCAAGAATCAAAGTGGAATCAGGTTTGAAGTGTCTATTGATTTACACATTTATGAAGCATATATAATGTGTTGTGTTCATTGGCCGTACGAACGTAATAGTGTCAGAAAAGAGCTGTTATATATTTACGTGGATTCAAATATAATTAATAGGGCAGGGAGGCCTAGTTGTTCCAGAAAACTGAATTTGTTTCTTAAGATTTTACCCAATACTCCGTTATTTTGGCTGCAAGAAGTCCGTTCATTAATATGAACTATTTTGTGGGCCAAGGATGGTGACATCCCAACTATTCCGATACTAAAGTTGGAGCGGGGATTGTACGATGATAAAGAAGAATTTGTTAACTATCGCGTTGATATTGGTATATATAGATATATTATTACTATATATGTTACTACCACAGTTCTAGTATTCTGACATGCATTTCGAAATAGTCAGGAATACCGAATATTTTGAGCTGAACCAATGATTTCAGTGTAGCTTATTTCTAGCTATGATATTGAAGTAGATTATAATAATAATTTATTACAATAATTATTAGGGATTTACTGATTTCATTCATACTGAAAAAGATCGAATAAGTTTTAATAAGTAACGCTGCAGAATATTTAACGTTGGTTTATGTGTAAGATAAAATATGAAACTGAATTATATGGGTGGGAACTTGTTTTCCATGTGTTGAAGAATATTTCTAACTAAATTAAGGTGAGTTAGTAAAGATAAGTTACTGCCTGATATTTTGCCAAGTGAGACCTGAAATATGTGATTTCAAGATTGGCTGCTTTTATTCCGGATTAAAGTTTCAAATTCTGATTTTGGAATTGCGAAAAAAATGATACTGAAGTAAAATCATGTTCTGGACTATTATTTTATCAACATGTTAAACATATCCAAGAAATAAAAGATCAGTACGTGATCATGGAATAAATCTTTTTTATCGTAACTTTGTGGGTGTAGGACTAGATGAAAATTCTTATTTTACATTTATTGCACGATATTTTATATATTCTTATTTTGCTCATGGAATATACTTTGAACTGTGAATAATTCGAATTTATGTTGTGCAGTTCTGTGTATCAAGTTGTTTCCATTAGCATTATTGATAAACAGTAAATCTACATAGCGTTAGCTAAGTTGTTGTGAGTTAACGTTGAATTCAATTAAATGTCCCGAACTATTAGAAAGCTCTACTAATTCTTACACATTCTTAAACAGGAACGAGTCAAGTGGTAACAAATATAATTTGCGATTAGACTGACTGAAGTTATGTCCGAGCAATCTTTTATCATTCTATTTATCTGAAACTTTATTTTTACCGGAAAATAACGTAAAAGAGGTAATGTAGAATCAATGCCGGCGCAATATAATTTTGGGGCGGCAGCAAGTTAATTTGTTAATGCCCTTTCGTTCCTGAGCCCAGACTGCTACTATTGTCCCTAATATTCTACTTACCCGTTATTTCGAGCCTGTCGTAAAACAGGGAAAGTCGCGTGGTCTCGCTAGCCTAGAGGAACGTTCTGTTCATTCCCTATGACCTATGCATGATAATAAATATTGAGATTGTGTAGTGTCATCTTTTTCAACAATCCGAGAACAGGCAAGCGCACAAGTAAGAGTCCTGAGAAGGCATAGTTACTGAGCCACTCACCACTCACACCACTCACCAGCGAGGCGCTCTACTGATTTAACTTAACGAGCAATTATTCACTTGTAGAAACCACGCACCATGGGACGAACCCCCAACAATAAGAACACTTCGAAATTTATACCGTCTAAACACTGATGATTATTGGTTGGATCTTGGTCAGGCGTTTATAGGTGTACTATATGCTTCTCATTTACGTAATATACGGAATATAGCATGTTTAGTTTTAGCAATAGCGCTAAAACAACTGTTTAACATTTTGCTTATATTATAGGAGATCGCTTCATAAGTTCGGCTATATGGATGTAAGATAAGTAGGTTAATGTGGTCTCCTAAAATACAAAACAAAAAGTGTTTATTCCAGAAGCTTTATTGGGGGATCAAGGGGGATCTCAGGAAAATTATAAATATTGCATATTGTCTCTAATGTGCTAAACTGAAAAGAAAAGCAACAATAAGCCGTGAGTTCCTTAACATGTACTTCCTTAGTTACCCTCAAAACATGGACAATATCTGCTATTATATGTGTATTTCAATATACGTATGAGTAATACAACTGAAAGTAACAGTGCGAATTAATGCGTTGATGATATCAAGACCAGCTTGTTTGTTTTCGAACCAAATATAATTTCTAAACATTGTGTAAAAATAATTATTAACAATATTATTAAAACGCAAGAAACGTACTTAAAAGAATGCCAATACAAACGTAAACAAAAATATGGAATTAGTAAACTATATAGATATGTGAAAAACACAGAGATTAGCATACATTATCTTTCCAGGCGTCCATTTCCAAGCGGGTCTTTCTCCAAGTACCATAAATGTTAGGACATTGACTCAAACGCTTGTTATACACTTCTAATGTTTAAACGCTACGGAAAATTTGCAGATATCTTAAAAATAGTTGGAGAAGGTAGTAGTTTACCAATATTTTGCTTTTGCCAAATAATATTGGAAAAGATACAATTACTAGATTTTTTTT
>JAGDQP010028939.1:0-23757 GCA_022664845.1 Lepisma saccharinum
ATTTGTTATGATCTTGTGAAAATTTACGAAGTGGAATGAATGTATTAAACTTAACAATTTACTTATTTATTGAAAATACAATAAACGCAGAATGGTTGGTTTTGATTTATTGTGTAATCTTAGTGGGAAATATCGTGAAAGAGAAATTGTGATAGTGAAAAGAGAATTACGAACGTTATTGAGGTTAGTTTGAAATGAAAAGAAGGACTGCATGAAAAGTTGGGAGGATAAAATACCATTCGGGTTCACAGCGCTGCAAGCAGAACTATATAAGATGTACTAGTATGAAAGCTAATCATACCTTAATGCAGACCGATAACCTATCTCATCATTCAACATCTTCAACTTGTTTAAGGACCTCAGAAGGAACGTTCGATTTAATGAAGAAACTGCTTCATTTGTGGAAAAGAAATCAATGTTGGACCAATCAGAGGACAGGAAGTGTTTTTATATGGTTGTGGCTTTAGAAATAATGGGAAATCTTATCAAGGAATTTGACTTACGAAATGATAAGTGGGGTGAAAGGGTCAGGATCAGACTTCTTATTGTGAGTAATATTGTGGTACCAGAAGTACAGTACCATGGAAAGTGTTCCAAAAACTTTTGAAGAACAAAACCAATTAGTGAACTCGTGGGTCGACCAAAACAGAAACTGGGGAAGTTATTTTCTTTGTTATGTGAAAGATATAAAACGGTGACAATTAAAGTACATTCTGAATGAATTAAAAGATATTATGAAACGCGTATCTGGTAAAGAGGGTGGTTGTCACATACAGACAAAAAACATCTTTAAAATCATTTTAAGGATCGGATAATTGTTTCAAAAGTTTCCGGAAGGAAAAATGTACTCTGTTTATCGGACACGGTTCATAAAATTATGTATTAGTGATATAACGACAGGAAAACTGCCCCTGGTACTGAATGGTTAAGGATAGTATTAGCTGCAGTCGACATCAGACCGAAGGCTTATGACTGAAGTATATAGCCAGATTTAATTGATAGCAAGTCTGACGAGCAAAATCTCATTTTAAGTCTTTATGGATGGAGTAACGACAAAGAAGAATGTTTCTGAAGCACAGAAAGTTAACACGAAATGCATTGTGATAAACCATGCTATAATATCAACTGTAAGACTAAGATTATTCCTGTCACCCATGCAAACAAGTCTGTTATTAACCCTTCACCGATTAATGGGTCAAAATATCTATTCAACCTATTATCGTCCACTGGTGTCTGCGCATCATACCATGAAACTTATGTTTACACGACCTCTCTCATCAGTACAGGACTATCAAAAATTAATAGTGAAAAGTTTCTTCAGCGTGTGTTTGACAACACAGATGTAAATATCCGCCCGCTGGATAATTTAAGTATGTTCCATGCTGTGGAAGGGGTCCAATGTAGTAAAGCTAGTATCGTTATTAAACACTCAGGTAAAGCTTTAATGAATTCTGAGTGGTTCTTTTAATCTTGAAGGTATTCGTTTGCGTTAGAAACCAAAGAAAAGTGGAGGAAGTGGCCTTAATAACGTGCTTGAGGATTTCAAGAAACTCAAAAACTGTCGGAAACCTCAAGATGCAAATCACTCTTTAATTTGATGTGGCTTGCTGGAATAACAAACAACCTGGATGGAATTGTTTCATGAACAACCTTATGAAAAGTGTGAATCGATATACATAATGCCATTACGTTTATAAATTTGCATTCTAGTACAATCTACACGCCATTGTGCTTGACAGCAGATCAAAGTAGAAAATTCAGCTAATCATTATCGTCACATTTGATCCACTTGTGTTGAATTGGATTGAATTATGGTCTTTAGGCATCTATGGCTCAGACTGGGATAGGGTAGGAGAAAGGATGCTCGCTGCGAACACGAATAGTACCTTCTCCTTCCAACTTTTCATGAAATCTATTATTTCGTTTCAAACCAATCACAATAATGTCCATAATTCTCATCCCACGTTTACAGTCTCTCTTTCAAGATATTTCCCACTAAGAGCACACAAATAATCAAAATCAATCATTCTCTTTTTATTGTATTTTCAATAAATAAGTAATTTGTTAAGATTAATACATTCATTTCGCTTCGCAAATGTCCACAACATCCTGACAGTTTCATTCAAATGATAATCGATTACTACGCACTGACAGAAACTAATAAATATAACCTAAACATATATACATATATAAATATACCTTACAAGTTTGTGAAATTAATGTTCTTAGACTTCTTATATACTAATTATGTAGGATGCTTTCATTTAAAAATATTCTAAAGTGCTTTTTTTACACATCATTATATATTGAAAAACGTTGTCTAATCATACTCACTTCATTATTACTTACTTACAAATACAACTTTACTTATTTAAATTGTTACCATTATGTAGTCTAATTATGATATATTATGTAATCTATGTAATATTTAACATGCATCACTCTAAATTTCTTTGCTTTAAATGTTTTATCAATTAACGCATTTTATAAATTTTATGTATTTTCAACTAACTATAAATAATAAATTGCATAACTTTATAATTTTTACTCATAGGAGTCTTCATTACCCTATCTTCATTAGCAAATTCTTATGCACATATGTACAGAAAAAGATAATCCATTAAAAAAATGTTATTTATCAATGTTGCATATGAAGAAACTTATATTATTTATTAATGTAGTGTTAGGAAAATATTTATACAGTATTCTGAAAATATATACCTACGTAATGTATTACTATGTATTTGTATATCTAGGAAATTTTCATTAATTTTTAGATTTACAAAACTGATTCCAGTCAAATTTTCTTCGAAATATGCCTGTAGGAGTACTTTTGAGAAGGAAACCATTGTTTTAGAAATTTGAGTATGATTCAGCCATGTATGTATTGTCTTATTCTTACGATGTACCAGTGTTTTTTTACAAAATATCTTGTAAATTCAAGTTTTGTGCCAAAATTTGCCTTACTTTATATATATATTTTTCTCCGTAACTAAGCAAGTGTACACCATAGATTCTTCCATATTGATGGAGGATAGATAGCAAATTATCTTAGTAGTAAATTTGACTTCCATATAACAGTGACGTAAGTGTAAGGGAAAAGAGAAATAGAAAATTATGTAAAAAATTGAATTTTTTAGATTTTGTCTTCTTTTTCTTCTAAACATAGACCAATATACGCATAAAAATATTATTCGCTAATTGTCTGTTATTTAACAAATAAAACAAGGTATGTTTCATAATTCCATTGTTGTTAGTTTTTTCTCTAAAAAGTAAGTAACACAGGTATGGTTTAAAAAATGTATGTTGTGGCAGGTGGTCATATTGGATTTTGATCCATCGGAACACTTTCTTCTTGTTTTAACATTTCTAATGTGAATCAGGGAAGTTTGAAGCTTCTGAAAATACTAGCTTCATTTAGTCCTGGAGGGGTCCATAGGGGGGTACCCTAGCTCCCCCTCTAATCAGGAAATTCTTTCTTAAAATGTACACCTTCATCAGACAGGTACAAAATCGAAGGAACACATTGGTATTTACCAACCTTCCCCCTTTGCCGTTGTACCAATCAGCCCGACTTAGTTCGATTCTTCTTTCAATTTATTATATCATTTAATGAGAAATTCAACAGATTGTTTCAAAGCAATGAATTTATTCTAACTAATGGAATTATTTTTTTTATTTTAATTTGTATGTTAACCGACATTTTGAAATTAACGATGTAGATCACCCCCGCCATCTTGGTATGACCTTTCCATTGATTTACATGGGAATTGTTTTACTAATTTTATGCCTGTCAGAAATGGAATATTCAAGTTCCGCTTTCACGAATTTGTCTTGGTGGTTATTTTGACTCTTGTATAGTTTTGGTTTGTGAAATTTCTTCAAATATATAAGTATAATGTATTATTAATAGTTTGCTATATAAATCACAATATATCAAGGGGAAATTACACTGTTCGTGTGTAAAATATTGCATTTCTACAAAATAGCACGAGCGCAACATAACATGACGAGAAACTAGGCGAAATCAGAAGTTAAAAATTACGCTCCTGAGAGATATAAGACGAGTAAAACAATTCCCATGTAAATCAATGGAAAGTGCGTACCAAGATGGCGAGGATGGTCTACACCGTTAACACAGAAAAACTGACAACTGCCGAGACCGGGACTCGAACCCGGATCTCTGAGCTGCCGGACGAATATTCTATCCATTACACCACCAAGGTACGATCAATTCTCTGGGTATATAGGATTCTTCTCACACATTGACATTCTCCCAGCCTTAGTAGCTAGTTGTGAAGTCAAAGCGCTCCATGTTTGGAGATTTTTATTGAGAAATTTGTTTTGCAAACGTGCAGTTAGAAAGAACAGATGTTATTCCCTTGTCCACAAGAACCTTCTGTTTGGTAAATTTTGATATTAACACAGAATATTTTTTGTCTAAATATAAAAAAATAACGTAATGAATAAAAGATTTGGAATTCTAGAGTAGACTTTAGAAATATTGTACAGTGCTTACGAATACAGTAGACACATAATTTTTAGAATTCATTGGATCACTGTCTGTGAACTTCTTTTGACGTTGGAAACTAATCTGATTGATGATGCGATGTTGCGCCAATTTCGCATAAACGTCATGTCGGGCGTGGGGGCAGCGTAGAGGGAAAAGTGGTAATATGGGAGAGGGTTGTAATATGGGAATTGATATTACTTTGCAAGTGATTAACGTTAACGAAATTTTTCATACACTAAAGTAACGCCAAATCTTTCCATATACGTCTGCAGAAATTATGCTGCAATCAGTTGTTAAACGTTGGTGTGAGTGAATGTTTTTGTCCGTAGTGTTATCAAAACTTTAATAAGGTACGATAATGGTGTACTTTTCTTTATTTTTTGAAAGAGGTAAGATATTCTACTTATAATAACTTTTTTTAAAATAACTGCATTATATAAAGTATGAATGGGTGTAGAAAACTATAGTTTTATTCAGGACACTTCGTGAAATTATGATTCCCATAATTATTACAAACTTTTTCTTTGAGTTTTGTTACCTAAAACATGGCGATGAAGAAGCTAGGATGATTTCCCAAAGTAGAAGAATAATGTGGAATGAAGATGATATAGAAATGGCAACAATATTGCTGTTAGGAAGAAGAAAAATCTGGAGAACAGTGGGTAGAATGTATGGCTTGTTGTAGCTGGGCGGACATAAAATGTACTAGCTGTGAAAAAGACTATTACGTTCGTGATTAGTGTTCTTAAGCTAAGCTCTTTTTTTTTTAGTAACTAACCAATTGTGTTACCATCTTGAACATCCCCACTTTAGTTAGCCGTTCTGAAAAACTCGAGTGAGGATCGAGTCATTAATGGAAATACTTTTTTTATTAATTCTGGATTTTGTATCATCAATATCAAGTCGTTTCAAGACTTTCTACAAGACTGTGGATCTCTAATTTCCGGTAAGCAATCACTTGTCGATGATAATTTTACGTTTATTCAAGGCATGTTTAAACATACACAATTCAATCAATTGTTTTACAGCAACAAAGCTACTTCTTGTTTAAATGTTTATTTATACTTTCCTTTTTGTAACTTCTACGAATGGGATGATGAATTTGTGCTCCTAGTACCTAATAAAGAGTCATTCTTAATGTGTAAGACATTTATATTTAATTTTTCCATATTACCACCCTAGTTTCTTAGGGCTCAATTTCGTACCATTTTTTTCGCTTCTCTTACAAGTATTCACATACAATTAAGAGCTAAATATTCCGACCAGAGAAAGCCAAGGCTCATTGCTACAACTTAGATTAATAATATATGTCATTACTATAATACAGTTTGATCTGTAACTCAAAGAAAAAGACCTTTCCATATTGCCACGTTTTTCTACTGTTCTATGTAGCGTAAAGTCAATTCAAGTGAAGCAAAAGCTATAAGCAGTACATTAAATAAAACACGATGCAGATAGTACAGTAAACTTGTAGCAAATTTGTCATTGCAAGATTGCAAACTTGCTACGAACGTTTTTTTCTTTTTTTTAATAAAACGCAGGTAGACCAACGTCGAGCAAATTTCGCCTTTTATGTTACAAAGACAGTTTTTGAAATAAAAGCATGAATGTAGGCATAAATTCGAAACTGTGAATGCTTACTTACCCTGTGTTAGAGAGCTATGAAGAAGGCTGATTCGTTGATTTTCACAAGTGGACAATCATAATGATCCATAAAACAGGATCCAGTTTCGAATTTCAGCCTATATCCGTGCGTTTACTTCACAAACTGATCTGGTAAATTTCTGCGTAATTTGAACCATTTTTTTGGGAATAATCCGAAGAAAATTTAGCCCCAATTATATAAATATAGCTCGAATGTTTATGCTTTTGAGTCCTTCAATTAAGAAATTACGACGTAAAGTGTAAGAATTTTTGGTCAGCTTTGTCTTTACGAACAAGTTGACTTCACTAGTTTCGCGCTGCAAGGGGAAAATATGTTAAAAGTCAGCTTGCAGAGCAAACAAAAACTGTAATTTGCACGTCAAGTAATTTGTTTTTCAACTTTCTGAGTTCGTTATCCTTCTTATTGGTTAGACAGTCAAAAATCTATAATCTATTTTCAAACAATGATTCGGTCTACCGTTATTATTAAAGTAGAGAAATTTACATTCTGCTCTTAATATTTCTATCTTATTACAAAAATTAAGTTCTTCATTAATTACATATGATTTAGTTCATTATTTCGAGGAAATTCAACTAACAGTAGCTAGGTTCAAACCTGAATTCCTATAAAATTTAATACAGAAAGACAAGTGTATATTTTGTTCTAATTTTTCTTTATATTATTTGTTTTCAGAAATTCAGGTTTGAACCTAGCTACTGTAAGGATTGGGAATTTGAGTCATTGATATTTTGGTGCAGATCATCACTGAATTCATTTCTGAAATCGCAATACTTTCTGCTAAAATATTCTACGTTTCAGTTTGTAACACTTCAATTAAATACTACCCAGTTAAGAAGTATGGTAGAACATGCAAAGGAATTAGTTAAGTTAAGATATTCGAAAAATCATAAACAACCTCTTTCAAACTAACTTCTCATGACTCAAATCGCTCACCGCAAGTGACCGAAAAATTGAGTTTTAATGGTTCGTATTCTATGTGATTAATGCTTTTTTGCATATATTGGAATTATAGTGAGATGCTAGTTGTTATTAATTAATAAAATTTTACACAAAACTATTGTAATTGTTGCAACTGAAAGAATAATTTTCAGAATCGTTAGGCCTAATATTTGTCTGCTTTGTACAAATTCAATACACACAATCTGAAGTTTTAAGAATATGAATTTCGACAAATGTCTCGTTAAAGTTGATAACAGTTGTTACCACTACCACATCTTTCCAAGTTTCAAAGAATACTATTTAATGACTATACTTTACATAGCACCAGGACCAGCCTACTCTACGATACTATTCGAAGGTAATTGGTTAAAGACAAAAATCACATCTAAAAAACTATGTTAAACAAACTCTCGCACTGTTTAACGTAATCGAAATTATACAGTCAGGAAGAACTACTTTTAAAATTGCTCTTTAAGAAGCGTAAGCAATAAACTGACTCAGCACTTACAACCGTTAAGTCATTAACATTTGTAATTTGTCTTTGATAGAAAAATGATTAAGTAATTTGAAATTCGATAGGTTTTCAAACGCATTCCGATTTTCTATAAATTATTCAATCAATGCCACGAAGAAGATATTTGAATTTTATCCGAAATTTTTGTTAAATTCATTTTCTAATACTATATATTAATTCTTTCTTAAAAAAATATAGTTAATTTCCTCTCTCTTAAACTAAAATTTTAGTATTTAAGTTTTTCACTTAATGTCTTCGTCACAATTATTAATATTATGTATCTTTTGATAAATAGTATTTTCCTTTAGAATTCACGACTTACCAATTATAATTACTACTTCATTTCCTATGCCCTTTTATTTTCTACAAATTCGTTGTCTTACTTTTCTTATTATATATCCAAGAGACTTGTACAATATAAAAATCACCAGCGAAGATTTCAAAACACTCTAGAAGCTGAAAATTAGCAAGAGTTTCGAGTACCGTACTATCCAGCGGTTCAATGAAACAAACTGTGAAAGACCGCCCAAGTCAAGGAAGACCACGCACAGTGCGGACTCCAGAAGTGGTTAATGCAGTGGCGTTACATGCGCAGAAATCCGGTAAGGAGATAGTCAGTGATGCACTTGAGCTATAAACGTGTCACCAATGTCTGTCTCGCATTTTGAGCAGTGACCTGGGAATCCATGCTTACAGATGAAGTACACATCCTGACAAGTGAACTGAAGCTTAGAGGTTCCTCAAATAAAAACGCTTACTTATGCGTTACGCACCAAATCGTCACAGTCTAATCCTGTTCAGTGTTGAGGAGTCTTTCAATGCCAAAAATGGCAGGGTATATGTCAAATCCTCTAGAGAAGATTGTGAAAAGGCTCGAAGATTCCATGATTCATCCGGCATCAATCATGATGTGGTGAAGTGTGAACTACAAGGGCATAACGGAACTCTATTTGTGCGGAAAATGGGTATAAATATCGGCCAAAGTGTACCAACAGAGAGTGCTTGAGGGACTGGTCAAGAGCCTCAACAACATCCTCTTCCACGGACAGAACTGGAGCTTCCAGCAGGATTGATCCCAAACACATAAAGCTAGGACAACAGCAGTGGCTGGACGCAAATGTTCCTGACTTCGACTTCAAATTGGTCAAAATCCAGATCATCAATAGCTAAAAGTTGTTATCCGTAATTCCAAGGACTTGTTGGTCAGTTAAAGCCTTTTTGAAAAATGACCCAAAATTACATTTGTTGGATTAATTACGCAGAGCTGCAACGTAATCTTTTGATGGTTGACCAGGATTCTGACATAACATATGGAAAACAAAACGCTCTGTAATTGTGTTCGTCTTTACAGCATAAAGATGCATCAATTCTGCATGAACTTCCTGGAAAGTTCAGTGACTTATCTTCTTTCGTGCCACCTGATCTAAGTTTAGTCCATATGATTTCGTGTCTAACGAACTTCTTATCATCAGACAAATCATGTATCATACAATATAAACTAAAAGTTTCCAAATAATCATGTATCTGATCTTCATTGGGATCAAATTTATGGAATAAGAAATGACTTGTAGCTATTGTGTCACTCTACGTAAAATCTTCACAAATCGTAGGTTCGAATCTTCAATCTGAAGTCGCCATTATTTCCTACTCTGAAGAACACTGCTGAGTAAATCATCACATCACATCATAGTAACACTAAAGTATAACCATAAAGAAACTCATATGAACATTTCAATGAAAGTGGCCTTTAATAGGCATCAAGGTAGAAATCTGAAATCGTTTTGCATATAGATATCACATATTGATTAATAATTCATTCCGACAACATGTTCAACGATTGACATCATTTAAATAGTTTCAAATGCGGGTGAACTGATTTCAACATCAAGTAAATCACAAATACAATTCGCAACAATGTAAATAAAACTTCACATAGCCTTCAAGAATAATAAATGCATTCATTTCTTTAAAAGGCGATCCATACTTTTAATCTTAAATAATTAGCCTAAGTCTATTAATCTGTTACTTTACGTAATATAAGTATGTATTGATAAAGATATTTCGCTAATAAATATAAACAATTATATATACAATATGTAACTTCTGGTTTCGTTTGCACATCGTATTTCTCTTTGACGTAGTTCACTTTTAAACGCCATTTCAAGCATTAGACGATAGTTTCTTTTTCGTAAATTCCTCTTTTTACATCTTTCTCAGTGTTGACTTAATTTCTTTGAAACTTCTTGTAGATACATGAAGTAAGCTTTATTTCAATTTGAACTTGGATTTTGAAAATGTTGCCTCAAAATCGGGGTCGACCCAGTGTGTGAACAATCCAGATTTTCGGACACAAAATAATTCTGATCAATGCAAAGGGAATTTTATCGATAATCCTATCCAAGATCTTTTAATATTTTTTTTTTTTTTTTTTCACTGATCGATAAGTTATATATAACCACTCTTCTCTATCTTTCAATTCTTTGCCGTGACCATCCACGCCTTTGGTAAAAACTTGCCACCTTTTTTAGTTGTGGGTGAAGTTTTTGTATATCATGAACATGGATATACAAATAAGTAACAAATACATTATTTTCAAAGATTTTTCTCATATTTTATTACAAACAAACATTTTACAGTATATATCTATGATCCAGTATAAATGAAAACATTGCAACTATTCTATACAAGGTACAAAAACACACAATTTCGACCAATACATTCACTTTAACATAGAAATCAATAGCAATCATTCGATTTGTATCTACAAAATATATACTGTACAACAAATTATAACAATAAACATTAGATCATCATGGGCTTAGATGTTTGTTTAAATCTCGCAAAACATGAACTGCCCTCGCGTTGTATATTTGCAAAATAAATGAGTAGTTATTTTTGTAGTAATGAAACACATTCCATAAATTTAATCGGAGATACCGTCAGCCAGTTCCAATTTCACTTCTTACCTCCTGCCTGGAAAAGAAAGAAAAAGGAAAAAAGTAACGAGATCACACTGAAGAAAAATGTATTTTCATTTGGATATTATAAATCCATAATAACCGTTTTATTGAAAATTTGATTGTGACTAGGGTTGTACCAGAGCTCGAATCGGACTATCTAGCTTTGTGCAGGTTCGCATTCACAATTTTCTGATTACTTAAAAATTATTACATGGTGATTCTCTAAGACCGTACCAGGCTCGTAGCTCAGATATAAGTACATATGCAGAACTGAATTTTGACATTTGGATAACAAATGGCGCCCACGAAATATTCCCTGCGAGTCAACTTGAAAAATGGTGAAAACTAGGGATTTTTTTAAAAAAAAAATTGGAATCTCCACTAAAAAGTGAACAACTTTTAGACGAAACATTTTACGATTATTTCGTACGGGTTTGGTGTTACAATAGCTACGTTTGATGGGACCAATTTTATGTCAGGACAGCCCTCATCAGCAGCAATGACTTGTCTCCAATGCTCCGGCAGATTGTCGATCTCATGGTGCTAGAACTCAGCGTAACGTGAAGCAAAGAAGTCTTCCAGTGCGCGTATCACCTCGTAGAGGGTTCGGAACCGTCGCCCTCGGAGACAGTTGTTTAACGAATGGAACAAATAGTAATCCAGAGGTGAAATATCAGGGAAATATGGGGGATACACTAGTACTGTATTTCCCAACCAAGTTGGATAATAGTGTCACGGGTGACATTAGCAAATTGTGCCTTCACGTTGTCCTGTAGCAAAATGATACCTCCGCGATTCACAAAGTTTTCACTTGTTCATGCACACGTTACAATTGCTGCGAGTACACAGTTGCATTGATTATATCGCCAGGTAGCAGTAGTTGACGACGCACGATACCCCGAGCAGTACATCCATGAGTGCAACTAACGGTTCCATAATGCTGGTAGGGGGTCTACTTACGTGTTTGGTTTCGCAGTTCAGTAACTTGCGGGAAAGCCCACACGCACATAGATACGCTACTGGGTACAACAAACACAGAGCATAAACTGTTGATACAGTAGTGATTTGGATTGTTTAACAGGAGGTTCATGTAGTACCAATCAATGATGACCGCACAGGGCAGTATTATAAGGAACCCACTTCTCATCGCAGGTCACCATCCTGTCCAGAAACGGATCCTTTTCCTGACAAGACAGCAAGAAACATAGCTATTTGCTCGTATCGCTTTCTGAGCTCCAGTCAACATATGTGGGACCCATTATCCAACTTTATTCCGTTTCCAAACCAATGGAGGGTTCTCGCGTAGTTTCCGCACTGCAATTAAATGCTTCACATGTACGGCAATTATCGGCGTTAATAGCCGCTTTAAGTGCCTCGTATATGGCTTGTGGACGCACAGTGTAGCCGATTCCAAAAAAAGTAACTAGTTAGGGATTTTTTCATATTGGATTGGATACAGTACATCTGTAATGGTCAGAAATTACTTATGAAAGTGTTTATTTCCTTTTACCTGTTCCAGAATAGGAGTCGCAAAGATACCTTTGTTCGATTGGCATCGATTATGTTACTGGGTCAGTAAACCACGCACGTGTTGAAAGTTGTACAAAATTTTTAGATTGAAGCAGAACATAATCAAATATAAATTATTAGTGAAACGATAACTGTTATTGGTTTCTATTAATTGGAATCTTTAAAATACGATATGTTATGAAAAAGTTATGTTGCTCCGTGTTTCTTCGCTGTCAGACTTATTTTAAGTTATAGTAAAACGTATTTCCTTCAATATATATAAAAAAATCCTGCCCAAAGTTGCCCCCCACCCCCTGTTTTTTAATTAATTTTTTGACAACCACATACTACACAGTCCGACAAGTAAGTAATGAGACTGATTTTATTGACAAAACAGAGAATGCAAAATAGAAACCAATATGTGAGTTCGAGAGAGTAATCATCTTCGATCTGGCAACACAGCATGGTCCCGCGTGAAGCACAACGGGAAATATGACGTCAGTACCAGCAGTAAGTGAAAGCCCTTGGTCACGCCAGCGTCATGGAGCAGAGGGCGAATATCAAGTTCTGTTTCAAACTCGGGAAAAGTGGCACAGAAACTGTTGAGTTGATACGGAAAGTGTATGGTGATACTTGTTTGTTTCGTGCACAGGTATTTAGATGGTATGAACGTTTTAAAAGTGGTGTGGAATCGATTGACGATGAACCTCGGCCGGGTCGTCCAATTTCTGTTCGTAACGAGGAACTGATTGGAAAGGTCCGTGAACGTGTGCAAGAAGATCGTTGTGTGACTGTGAGAATGATGGAAGGTGACTTTCGTGTTAACAGGGAGACAATTCGTAAGATCTTAGTGGAAGATTTAGGCAAGAAGAAGGTCGCAGCGCGGTTTGTGCGCCACACTCATTATCTGATGAACAGAAACAAGCGCGTGTTGATTACGCCCGTGACATCATTGCAACTGCCCGTAAGAAGAAAAATTTCCTTCTGTCCATTGTAGCAGAAGGCGAATGTTGGTGTTTTCGTTATGATCCAGCTACTAAACGTCAGAGTGCCGAATGGAAGTCTGCAGATTCTCCAAAAGTCAAAAGTGAAGACAATGCTCATTTGTTTCTACGACAGTAAGGGTATCATTCATCATGAATTTGTACCAGAAGGTCACACAGTTAATGCTGTTTTATTTAGGTGCTTTGGAGCGTTTGTTGAAGAGAATACGTCGTGTTCGGCCTGAACACTCAAACCCTGGTAGCTGGTTCCTTCTCCATGACAACGATTCAGCTCACCGAGCAGTACTTGTTGCGGAATATTTGGCCACAAAACAAGTGTGTGTGCTGAATCATCCCCCCTACTCACCAGATTTGTCCCCCTGTGACTATTTCCTGTTCCCTAAGCTGAAGTTGCCATTGAAAGGACGACTTTTCGACAGGGTTGAAGACATCCAAGCAGCTGTGACAGCGGCATTACGGGCCATACCACAAACTGAGTTGCAGAAGTCATTCCACTCCTTGTGTGATCGTGCCACTCGTTGTATTGATGCAGGAGGGATGTACTTCGAATAATAAACAGGTATTATTCAATTACTTTTGTTTGTTTCGTCAGAATAAAATCAGTCTCATTACTTAATTGTCGGACTGTGTATACGTATGATCCCCATAGTCACTGACTCACTCACTCACTCATCAAAATTCCCAGGCCAAACTACTAAAGCTAGAAACACCAAATTTGGTATGAGGGTACATCATCACTAGTACGTAAAGGAAAAAAAATTTTTTTGAAATAATCGCCATGTTGGATCTAAAATGGACGCCCCCAAAAGTGTTTTATAGAATACACAGACTACACCGCTGAGGCTATTGAAGCGAAATTGGGTATGATGGTGCATCATTACTAGTAAGTTAAAAAAATATTACAAAATGTATCCAAAGACGCCATGTTGGATCCAAAATGGCGGACCCAAAAAAACAATTTTCCACACAGTTTGAGCTAGGCATACGAAATTTGGCATAAATGTATATCATCACAAGTAGTTTATGAAAATATTACATTTTGAAAAAGTCGCCATATTAATCTAAAATGGCCGCCGAAAAAAAAAATTCAAACCACTGAAGCTAGAGAAACGAAATTTGGTATGAAGGTGTATGGCCAAGAGTGGTTACAATAAAATGGGGCAAAACTCCCATATGGGAGCGCGACCCTAACGGGGGCAGCGCCCCCCAGTGAAGCAAAGGGAGTGAAAGTTATATTGGAAAAACGATAAAATGAAAGACGAAAGATAGAAGCAACGTGCAATGTTGTTTTTCACAAATCTAACCTCAAAAGAAGAGAAATTAGAAGACATGCGATAAGTGTGTATGTGCGTGCCTGATATACACAGAAAAGGAGATAGATAGATAGATAGATAGATAGATAGATAGATAGATAGATAGAGAGAGAGAGAGAGAGAGAGAGAGAGAGAGAGGCTTATCAACTGAAGTTGTTAGTTTACTATTGGCTCCAACTAACTGTGAGGCTTAGTCAAGATAATGAACAAAACGATGTTTCAAGTTCAGAATGCTCGACATCAGAAGACACTGACATGAGGCATGTATAAATTTATCGTCTGACGATGAAACCAATTTTTTGTAATTACATTTTTAATACAATAAATTGAATTATGGTTATAATTAATACGAACTAATTTTTCGAAAATTAATTTTATCATAATTCAATTATTATATAACGAAGTATTTGCAAATATATTTATTAATTATTACTCAATTTACATCCAATCAGGAACCATTTATCTTAAAAAAAACACGTAATATTTCATTTAAATATAAGCTTAAATGTTAAAATGTTGTTAAGGGGGTTAAATTTTGCAACTCTGACTTCAGATTCGTAACCAGCGACCCAAAAAACACGAAAATGATATGTATCTTGATTGTTACATGATATACAGGTTGTTTCACGAATAGGGATTGTCAATAAGGGATGAAGGGGGTTATATTTTGCAACTCTGACTTTAGATTCGTAATCAGCGACCCCAAAAAATCCCCGAGTACAGATTTTGAGATCATTTACTTGAGTTTTTGACCTTTGGCCAGTGCTTTTTCCTTTTAATCGGCCGCATTGTGGTGGGACGTCCTGAACGTTGTGTACCTCCTAGCAGGGTTCATCATCGTCCTTAAATATGTTAAACCATCGTTGTACTGTTTCTACCATATGTCTGGCACCCTTTTTCTTCCCGCTGCACTATCGTTCGTTCCCAGTTTACACTCGTACAGCATACAGGCCCGTATAACATCGTTTGGGTTTCCCATGTTTGACATGCTCTCATTGACGTTCTCATTTAACTGTGGTGTCCACTACTAACAGTCTACAAGAGGAAACACTAACTAACATGTTCCCTTACTCTTATCTATCTCACCTCAGAACGAACTGTGTGGTGAGCGTATGCAGTTTAGTGAAAATCCGACATAAATTTATAGATTGCCTTTATAAAGAGTGAGATCAGCTTTTAGTAGCCGGAACAACTGCCTCATTTAACACAACTTGTATTATATATATATATATATATGAAAAACATGTTGATAAACTCTATCGTTTGGAAACTCATGTTTGGGAAATTCACCTTTTAGCCCTTATGTAATGACAGTCTCTTAATAATGTAAAACTAACCGAAATTAACTAATATATATTTTACATTTTATTAATAAAGCTCTTTTCGGGTTTTCGTTTTTTTTATTATTATTATTATTATTGTTGTTTAAATAGAACCCGACGACTGTTACGTTAGCCTTCCTGCTAACATTGTTAGGGGAACATGTTTGATGTTAAATTACAATTTTCATTATAAAAACGTTATTAATAAAATGTCAGACATGTGTTGTGGAAGCCTTAAAAGAAACACTTTAAATTGTTCCTTTTTCGTACTTACGATTGTGATATTCCTGAACAAAGAATTTATATGAGGAAAAGGAAATAATTAGGATGCATATCTATTGGAAACCACTTTATTTCCTGTATGGACGAAAATATAGTAGAAGTATCGTACGTACAAACTTTCCTTTGTACGTCACATCCTCCATCATTTTCAAAATTATTACAAGTTGTTGTAACTGTTTATTTTCCATGGTTATGTTCCCTAGCGAAGCGTAAGATACACCACATACTTACGAAATTTACTATAGTTTTTACTAGTTAAGGTATCTGAAAAAGAAAACCAACTCAGAGGATGTTTCAGTGCCACAAGTGATTTAAATATAAAAGGATCGATTTAATTACAAGATCTAACATAATTTAAAAATAATCGTGATTCTTTTCAGCCCTCAAAGAAAAGGGTTAAAACTTGGCAACATGGTGAGCGCATCTGGACATAATAGAACGAAGACTGAGAGCTAGTAGTCTACGCCCGAAAAAATAAAGAAAAAGAGAGATGAGAAAAAAATCTACACCCGAAAAAAATAAAGAAAAAGAGAGATGAGAAAAAAAATTAAAACATAATTATTTCTATTAACTTAAATTATTTACCGTATCACAGAGAAAAAAATACTTTTCAAAAGAGATAGACCCACATGCCCAGCATGTATTAAACTGGATCTACTTTCAGCAACCCACACACAAAATACACAAAGAAAATAAAATGACAAGGAAAAGAATATCTATAGTCTGATTGTACTTCTTTAGGAGTTCATGAATTTTTTTTGCGAGTGTAATAACAGGTAAATTGGTATGACGAAAAGGAACCTTAAAACGAGAATCAAATACATAAAAGAACACGATGTTGTATGAAACGTTAATGGTTTAAAACTATATTTTCTTCGATACTAAAGACTCAGAGGCTCCGCATGTAAGTAATTCATATTGTACATATTTTGAATTCTATAGCGTGTAACAGTATCTGCTCGTGTACAATGGCCATGGACATCGAATTAACTGTTAGTATGAGTCAGTAAGAGTGTAAGATACAAACCCTGAAATTTTGATGTTGATATTATTATTCATATAAAAGATAATGTTTTTGTGTTCATACGATTTTCCGAGCAGAATGTTATGCGATATTTAAACTACTCCTACACGTTTCATTACGACTCAGTTTCGCTCGAGACGCAAAAAAGGAGTAGCATGTTTGCGATCTGATCTACTGATTTCATGAATTTAGTAAGCTATTTTGTTGGCTTGGGTACCCATGTACATAGTTTGTGATTAGATCCTTATATTAGCTATTGTAAAGTGCAAATATTACTATAAAAATCTATAGAAGTACTTGTATTGATGTTGTATCTTCAGTATGTCAATCGGACTCAAAGGATTAGGTTCACTCTGTGATAACCGCGATCGTTCCTCAATAAAGAAGCTATTTTATATTAATCTCGCTTTTAATTTTAAATAAGTAAGTGGTATTAAGCGGTTTACTCTTTGTTTATCGGGAATAAGGGTTTGATATAAGCTGTAAGCTTTTACCCAAGTAATAAAGAAAGATTATTATATATAATTGCTGGGCAGACGTCTCACATCACCCCCTGAGAATACGCAGCAGTTACAGGGTGTCTCTAAAGAAAAGGCACCTACTATCATATGCGTATATTGTACTATAATACTATTACAAGCGTCAATGCGCATCATGTTATAAGAAAGTTTTCTTTGTCTCTGTCGACGTACAAGTGAGCGCAAGCCCTCTTGCATCTTCGTATTTACATATAGCAAGTGTTACTATCAACTTTCCGTTAACGTAGTCCATTTGTATTAAAGTACAATTCATGGTTTGCAGGCGAATATCCTGTTAGCAATACAATCTCCCCATTTTAAGCCACCCACCCACTTCTACTAAAAAAAAAATCGCCATTACCTGATTATATACATTATGCGTAACATAAACTAAGTAACTCCAGAAATCGAGGAGATTTAGGGACTGATTTTGTTTTACAAAATGTAGTTCACTCTAAAATTGTAGTAGTAGAGTACACTTACTTCGATCTGGACGTTGAGAAGTTCACGAGAACGAACTTCGAGAACGGAGAACACACATACATACACCGAGAACGAAATATATACGTACCAAGCAGGAGAGAAGACCTGCACCATCTTTGCCATCAAACCTACGTGTTTGATTCAGTAAGATGTGTACCTTTGTCACTATCTGTTTTCCTCTCAGCAACGGACTGGCGAATAAGTTTCCACATGAATTCCGAAATGTCACGATCCGCATTTTCTTCCCTGTCTAAGCTGAAAGGCTTAACATATTCTGTTCTCCTATTTCGTATATCTGTCCACATTTATTAAGGAAAATAGTCAACAACTCTACAAGATATGATTTTCCGTTTACACATCGAATCTTTCTTGGATTCACCCATATACACACAAACTATCAATACAGTTCAAATCTCGCATTCATAACTTTTTCAGCCTACGTTTGCTTGCTCTTTTGAAATGCTATTAGGTAGGTAAATAAGAAACCATATCATCGCTGATTTTACAATACCGCTCAACAGCCACTTTGGTCGAAAATGACTTTTCTGTATGTTTCGACGCTCATTCTCTCCAGGCAGTTACTCCCGAAATAGTTCTTCATCTATCCAATAAATAGTGGTGTTATAACGACAAAAGCAATACGCGTATGCCGGACTTCAATACAAGTTCTTCCTCCTCTAAAATTTACATTTTGCTACATACTGTAAAATCTGCGACGATATGAAAGTTGTATCAAGAATTGTTTAAGAGTTTATATTCATCTACAAACTCACCTGTTTACAACACTCATAATATAGAAGTCTAGAACAATATCAATACAAGAATTAACATTTATTATATGCATATGGCTCTTGTTTCTTCTGAGTCGCACTCTACAATCAATAATAGTGATTTTAAAATATCTGAATTTAATTTTTAGGACCTTTAGGCAACTTTGGCTCAGACCGGATGGATGGTGATGGGACGAATTGGTGCAATGAATAAAGTGGGAGGAAACCGGGGAACACTGAGAAAACCTACGCACACGGTGTTTGTCCACTACAAAACCCACATGGCATGAACAGGGATCGAGTTCAGAGAAAAACAGTACCGATTCACTTTTCATAGGCACTCTATTCAAACACTGAAATCATTAAACTGTTCCGAATAATACCAACAAATCAACCGAATCAGTCTCCACACCGTATACTACAGAACAGCGAAGACGTCGTAGGAAGAATATCAAGTGCAAACTGTATTTCGAAAACGATTGACTGTATCCCCGTGAAATTTGTGTTAACATATAAAAAATTAAACTAAACTGGATGACGCGACAAGCCTTAAAGGGTCCTGGTCTCTCAGATGGCTGTATTACGTTCAAGTAGAAAGTTACGTGGTCAGCATAACGCCTCTTCGTAGCCGTGTGTCTGACTTTCATGACCATAGTCCGCTACTTTTTTTTATTCAAGTAGCTCTCCAATTATTCTCACGATGCTGAGTCAACACTGAAATTTTTAGCCCCACCGGGAATCAAACCAGAAAACGTTCGTACTGAAGCCGAGCGCGCTACCGACTAGGCCACGCAGGAGGCTGTGTTCACACATTCATAAGTAAAACTTCCTTTCCTCCGAAAGCTGCAACACGAGTGAGCTCCCTGCAGTGAAAGAAAGGAGATTACCCCGTTAGGAAAGTGCACCACGGAAAAGCAGCAAACTGTTTGTTGTGATCTGTATTCTGTGGTCTCTAGGAATGACAATGAGAGGTATACATGGGGAACTGGTAGAGCGGTACCCTTGTACCGACACAACTAATATCTTGATGTATGAACGCCCATTCTTGTTAGAATCGGTGAGCGTTTGTTGAAGTTATCATCCATGACTCTTCAATTCCGCATGCTATCATCTAGCTGGGTACCAGGTAACCACAAATGGAACATTTTAAGTTGAAGAGTTTACACTGGCACAGGTAATGAAACATGGGTTTATACAAGCCAGGATCAAAGAAACAATCAATGGAGCTACACCACACGATCTTGATGGTGATGAATCAAAACAGTACCATTTGCCGGCAACGATTTGTAAACATTGTTCTGGAACATGGCTCAGTGCCTCCTGATCTTACCCGCGCACGTCAATGTGACATCACAGGCAAGTGGCAATACGAGACGCGATTTTCTATAAACAGTTTTCGTTGAACATGATCCGCTGCAGATATTACGATTTCTGTTCTAATTATTAAACCAACTTGTATTTGCAAAAAAGTGACGTTTTGAAATTTCTGAGTTCTGTGTAACACTGATAATGTGAATAATGTTCTGCTCTTAATCTATGTTCGCTAGAACGACTATCTCCACCTAATTTTTTAAAAATCCTAAACTCACTTTTACAGCTATCTGGTTCTTGCAATTAAATGTAATTCAAGAAAAACTGAGTAACTAGTACAGTTTTTTCTTGCAAGGGGCATTCACGGCAATTCTTAACCGAAACTTAGTTAAGGTAGAACACAAATGCATACAAATAATTCCCGTTAAAATTTAATAAAGAGAAAGTGTCCCTGACAGCAAGAAATATTTTAAACCATTTCTTCCCCAAAAATCATCGAGAAAATATTTCGAAGAAATAGAAATAATTTAGTGATACTTTTGAATGTTAATTTTAAAAACACAGTGGAAAAAGATTTTAAATTATCTTGGAAACTATTTTTAAAATATGACAGTAAAGGGACATAAAAAATATTATAAAAGTAATTTCCAAATATTTCAAAATATTTTTATAACATTTCTAGGCAATATCTTAAAGTGTAAAATATTTCTTGCTATCTGGGGTGTTATAGAATATTTCTTTATTTCAGTTCAAATTAAAACGTGATTCATACAGGATAAAGTACTGTATCTATGCTACCGAGTTCGATCCGAAGACAATCTGATGTTATTTTCAGTAAGTTCAAGGGAATGCATTTTTTAAAAATAGCTAATACATTAGGAATAGTATTAACATCATTTTTCTTGCGGTTTTGGTTTTAAAAAAGTATTTACATTTATCATTTGAGCTATTTCGAATCAAACTCCCCCCTCCCCCTTTCACTTCTTACTAGATTTTTTGACTTACCAAATTCACACGAAAAGTGAAGATCCTTATTGCAAAGACAACACTGGTGTTTCCATTTGGATTAATTCTAAATAATTCCACTCTTTTAATTGATAACTAATGTTGTCTACTTAATTCGGATATTTTTTAAGCTTTTAAGTAACATATATGTTGGTGAGAGATGCATTCTCCATAGATGCATAAAACTTTCGAATCAAATCCACTACCTTTCCAGCACACACAAAAATTCAAGATTTTTTTTCATCAGCTTATTGAATTTTATTCTTTCGACCTTCAGGTATCTTTGGCTCAGATCGGAATAGGGTAGGGAAGAGGACGAGGAAACTAGCAGCCGGGACCTTACCTGAGGTGCCATCCCGGCATTTGCCTGGAAATAAATTGATGGAAATCCTGGAAAACCTCAGTCAAGATGATCGACCGCCGGGTTCGAGCCCGCGTGCCTATCTATTACCGATCTGAAGTTCGTGATGTTACCGCCTGGACCACGACAGCTCAATGTTCACTAGCTTGTTCTAGTTTTCAGACCAAAACCTAACAGTAGTTTGCAATTCCTTCCTATCTGCATTATTAACAGATTCATCATAGCGAAGAGTAAATGGAATATCTTCTCTCTCTTTCAATAGTTGTTTCCGCACAAAGGGTGCAATCCCATCTGCACTCAGGTATGTTGCGTTTTGTCTTAGCCACAAGAAAATTGACCATTTGCACGTGTGAGAACATTGCAGCAAATGTATCTGCAATCTCTGAGTACAAAAAGAGTTATCTGCAAAAATACATTTAAAAAGTCAAATCATTTCTGCTAGTGTTTTTTTTTATCATCTTTCATACCTCCCCTATCACATCCGTTCATACTGTTGAAAGAAATTTAAGGTGAGTGTTACAGTAATTTGTAGGTTAATGTAAAGCAACGATCTCCAACAAAAAATGGCACCACTACCTCCGTATACGTCTAATGCATTTTCATTGCTACACGAAATTTCAATGCAGCTCCTACAAATTCAAGCCTAGAGTTCAAACTTTCAGGGGAGAGAGTTCATAACCAATTCAAGAGCATGATCGATGCCGATTTTTAATTTTCTTTTTTGTTTATTGTTGAAAGGGCTTCATTCTTATAGGTTTTGATATTCACAACAATAATGAAGCGATTTCAACAATAAAGGAAAACGGAAATAAATAATCGGCATCGATCATGCACATGAATTGGTTTTGAACTTTCTTCCCTGAAAGTTTGAACTCTCTGAGCTTGAATTTACAGGACCAGCAAGGAAATTTCGTGCACCGATAAGAATACATTAGACATATATAGAGATAGTGTTGCCATCTTTTGTTGAAGAACGACAATCACCCAAAGGGAACAAACCTTCTACAAGAGGTTTTTCTTTAGGAGTCATAAATATTCTGCCTTAAAATTAGGAAAAGTATTAATACACAAATATAAATAAAACTGTATCTTAAGTAATAAAAGATTACCGCAAAAATACAAATGAAAAGTTTAAAATGAAACATTTCTCCTTGCCATATAGGTTGCACAGCTAGAAAACTAGAATCAAAAATAAATAAATAAGTAAAATAATAAAATAAAGAAATAACAACTGGAAATGAAAACTGGAATCAAAAAGTTCTTATATCAATGAAATTCTAAATGAAATGGTACAACATGGATTACAACAGGTTGGAGAATGTCAAGCTCCTCAGTTTATCCTCATTGGGGCTTCAAAGAGAATCACAAAATTAAAAAATAATAATAAAAAAAGAACTTTTTGGCAGAAAAGATACTATTTTAGAAGGCCCCTTAAAAGAAACATTTAGGTACTTTCAGAGACCGGTGGCAGCACTATGATTTACAAATCTTGTCAGTTGCTATCTATGTTTTCAACTACAAAACTGTGACAGAAGTGAATAGCTGTTATGCTAACTCCAGAACTGTTATCAAAGCAGCACCAATATTATTAATTACAAGTTCGTTCTGTTCCTAGAAACCCGTACTGGGCATATAAGTACTCAATGTGATTAAACTATAAAAAAGTTTGATAACTTTCAAAATACTTTTGGACTCAAAAAATAATTTAGTAATAATATAAATTCATAATCAAAATAAAGATGAAACGAGAAAAATCCAATCATAAATAAAAAGTTAGCCATTTCAAAATAAAGAATATTTTGCTGCTGCCATCTATCGAGCACCGAAAACAATTTTTCGTAATTAAGTATTCCCTGCAACAGTAATGAATGGCATTTCTATTTCCTTAATGTGCCCACATAAGAAAATTATGTAACTTCATAAAACAATTAATTAAAGATTTGAAACAATAAATAAAAATTGCTCATAGGAGGCTGCCACACGCTGCAGGGAGTTACACGCAGTTGAGGTCGGGTTCATGGTTGGCGGAAAGGATGGAGGGACGTGCTACCATCTCTTTCTAACCGTGGCAGGTGAGTCAGGGTTCAGCATTTTCAGGATACTGTCTCTAAAGGTTTCGTCAAAGGTGCAGTGATAAGAAGTGTGTTCAGGTATGGGGAAGTGCAGAAGCTGTGATCTGGAGGAGTAGCGATGGTTGTTGAGAAGTTAGAGGAGTTTGGGTTTCGCTAACGTAGAAAGCGGAACATAGGTTACAGAGTAGGAG
>JAGDQP010028941.1:0-19911 GCA_022664845.1 Lepisma saccharinum
GAATTTTACTTTAGTGCTTACTGGCTAAGGTATTTGAAAAGGAAAAATTAACTTAGTAGCTGTATCAGTGTAGCAAGTTATTTAGATAAAAAAATGATTTAAATAAAAAAAATTAAACATAAATGATTTTAAAAAATCATGATTTTTGTCAACCCTGCTTAAAATGTATGCTTTCATCTGCAGTTAGAGGATATTTACAATATCAAACACATGCATTCGTTACAGAAACTGTAGCTTCTAAGTTCGCAGCTAACTGTTAGAGAATGTATCAAAATCCATCTAATTTCCTTCCCTCTATCTCATCTGCATACAACAAATATTACCACTTCAATATAATCCCCGCCCGTCCATTCACTTTGACATCAATAACAAGGAAATCGATAGATGCTATAATCGCGCATTAGAGTACTCAACGTCAAAGTTCTTAAACTAGACTATTAGCGGCTAATCTCCATCAATAGAAGACATAATAGCAGTAAAATTGGATTACGTAAATTCAATGTATGGAACGAGAATACCTCGGTTCGTAGAGAATTCTGGCTAAAATTGTTGAAAGGGTGCAGAGCTAAATTCTATTTGCAAAGGACATGTTTGTACTTTATGCCGAATTTCTTCAAACTTAATTGCTTTATACATAAAAAGTAAAAATGAAAATACAGAAACATTTCGTTATTTTTATATTCAAAGTAAAATAATGCTGTAGTATGTAGACTAAACAATTTTTGAAACGTTGTTAATATATCTAGTAATGTTCCAGCTAAATGTAACTATTTGCAATAATCCTGCTGGCTGAAAAGAGTCTGTCAAACACTCCGCGAGTATTCTTTTGGGTGGTTGGAGACTTAGAGGTTCTCATTATCCTTTTTTCAGGGTGATTTTCACACATGCGTAAAAAGTCCCATTGAGCATATGTGTTTCTTCATTACATTTCAATGGCCAGTGAGTATATATCCTTCTACTCTTAATGGGGAAAATGTGTACAATCAAAGATCATTTCAAATGTTCCTTCTGCGAGAAAAACAACCAGCGTAAATTGCATATATTTATTGGAACTGCTTTAGAACGAAGTTGTACAATATTTTTCAACTGTCGAAACAATGACAAGAGAGTTATATAGACGTGAACAAAATAAATAGGTCCTAACTGTTTTGTATTGTGGAGCATTAGGACTAGACTACAAACACTGATGCGTGTTAAGCAAAACATAAAAGAACAGAACAAAAGGAAGCGTGCTAGAAATCACTAGCCTAGGCTACTTGTAAGAAACTTTGACTGTTTTAAGCAAAGAATAGATTCCACGGTTGGTTAAGGTTGGGGTTGGCATAACTCTAACAATTCGAGAAGTGTCCATTTAAGGGTCTATGTCATCAATAATTGGACTATTGACGCCATTCATGTGCTGCAAAGGCTTTGAAATAAAGGTTTTGTCTACAAACATACTAAAACAATGCTCAGCGAATCAAGTTCGCTTATGAGACAGGAAAAAAACATCATTTTCACTTCTTGTTAAACTTGTAGAAGAATTTTCAAAGGCTAACTTCGGATATACCCATTGACAAGATGTAAGTATACCCGTTTTACCCTATTTTGGTTTCTAAACAGCAAGTCAATCTTTTAATTTGCATAGACATTAGTGACTTATGTACTTTTTTACGATTCCCTGGTTGTTTGTACCGCAAAGTTTCTGAAGGCATAAATTTCCCTCGCCTGCAGTTTACAGAACAAACTGGCTGCTACTGTAATGAAGAGTGTTGAATGCCAGCAATTAGCGTATCCAAAATGAGACTAATAATAATATTCTGGGATGAAGCTTTGCTAGTACAGAGGGGAAGGAATTTCTACATGCTGAAAACAAGGTTCGTTTCAATTATACCCATTTTACCCAACCTTACCCTATATAGCAAGAAAATTGACATTATTACTATGTACATCGTAGCTGAGTTAGTTAAAGAAATCTACTATCACGGAGACGCATCGGGTTTTATCCCGGCTCCTACGCTGCCAAAACAATTTATTAGTAACTAATAAATGACTTTTCCCTAATCTTTATACATTTAAAATGGACGACAAGTCATAAAACCTTGTAACATTTCACGGTGCCTTGCAAATTTACAAGAACAACTTTTTCTTTACGATCTAATAAAACAAGGATACTACAACTTTGACATAAATCTAATCTGAATACTTTGTATGGTAAAACCGAATGAAATTAGACAACTTGTGGGGAAGAAATAAGACAAATATTTACTTCGAATGACTAGCAGAACAATAATCATTACTGCAGTGATTCTGAAATTATTGCAGCTAACTAACCCTTAGATTGGGTATCTGTTTCAATTAGTGAACTGTAACGTCTGCATTTAGCCACCAATTGTAATGTTTCGGGGAGGTATGGTAGCAAATTATCCAATTAGTGACGTGAGTGATCACATTACAACAAGCTAAAGTGGAACATGGAGATCATTACTGGCTGCACGACTATCGATTAAACCAAAAAGCAGTGAGTATATTTTACTTTTCTCACAAATGTTCCACTTGTGATTTTAAGTTTTACGACCAAGTATCAGTAATGAAAGTATGAATGTTACATTTTAATTTCAAGTAGAAACTAGAGTTTCTTCCATTTGGAGCTGTAGGATCGAATTTCATGAACATTCTCTCACTCTCTCTCTCTCTTTCTCTCTCTCTTCTCCTCATTCTGTATATGTATTTTCTTTCGTTTCTGACTTGTTCTGCTTCTGTGGAAATAACCTTCCGATCACCGGTACTGCGTTTCTTTCAGTGATGCACGAAGGTTGTCCACAAATCGGAACCTATTTTCGCATGGCACTGGAGCAGGTAAATGAACGGCCACTGCAAAGATACATAGTCTCAGCCACTTGAAGTCGTGTTAGCATCCTTCGATTTGTACCTGTAAGAGTTCAAAATGAACACGAGGCTAGAACACCCCCACCACATGTGAGATCTGTGGTTTGATTTCTAAACGCAAAAGAATAGGGAACTCTGTGGGATTTGCCGTCAAATCAAGAAAGTGATGGCGATGTATTGATGGGTATAAGTCAATAGCGCGATGGTGTCGAAACTTGAATGTGGGGAAAGAGCAACGTCCAAGATAATGAATATCGGGTGATGTCTTATGTTAATGAATTCATCAAGCAGAATGGTCGTCTCACATTTGACCAAATTCCTGTAAAATTTATACGATTTCTGAACCATAATCCATTTCACTACGATTCAGAGTGGAGGCACGGTGGTAGTGTATGAGGGTGAAGCCTAAAAATGTGCCAGAGACGTGCTGAAACGGCCATTGTGACCCCATGAAAAAGTAGCCTAAATGTAATTATAAGAGCTGAAAAGTTTTCAAAAATTTATGTTTGATAGTTTTTGATTGTAAAACAAGTACTACTGTGTGGACGATACTCGTATATATTCCGCTATCATTGGATAATTCTTTCATCGTGTTTAGAAGTGGACACACTGAATCTGTTTCTAGGAAAGTTAAATAAAATATAGGCATCTTTTTCAAAGAACCAAAAGAAATCCTCGAACTTATTTTGTATTTGTTTTATCTGCTAGTAGCGAAGGTTAGTGCCTACACAAAAACTGATGGGAAACAGACTTCAGATTTGTGATTATCGACCTTTATTTACTCGACCCCTTTTAATCGAGTGACAGACATCACAACCTTTCCGTACGCTACTTCTATATTATACGCACTTCAGTGAAATTAAGACATACTGCACTCGGAATTTTACCGTTTTCAGAACGTTATCCTTGTCATCGAAGTCACGCTAAGTTTATTCTGTAAACTTATTTGTGCTTATTTACATTTTTAATACCGCACTGTTATTTCTTTTTCATCGTTATTTATTTATTGTTGTCTATCACATAGTATCTTGCTAAGCGATGACATTTTAGTTCAGTGCTTGCGTGAAATAAGTTTCGATCAATAATCAATAGAATAGAACTACAGCTTTCTAATAGTAAGATCTTTTTCTCACGGGAAAACGAAATGCATACTACAGTTGCGTACTGTTCACTCTATTCATCAAATTTACCATCCTCATCCTAGCTATCAATTAGACTTTAAGCGTTGTACATTTGAGGTTTTTAACTCAGCAAGTCATTTTCTGCACATAAGACCATGAAACAAAAGGCGTTTACGAGAGAGAGAAAAAATAGGCGTTTGGTGCCATTTGTGGTAGTGCGACTAACAATTTAATTGAGGAAGGGAATTATCCTTTAATAAACTCTCGCCGTTGGAGCACAGTCATCATCACAGAAATCATCGACTGGCAGCTCTCTGGTCGTGGAAGACAGAAGACAAACTGTGGACGGAATCTATGACTGTCTCATGTCACATTAGAAAAAAATGTTGACGGAACTTTTATAATTAAGTGGAAGGTCAGTTCACGTTGGGTTCTTTCTCAGCTGAATGAAAGCAATTTCCATCACAATTTCCTATGGGCTTCTCTATAAAGATCACTGCAACAACAGGCAATTTTTGAAAGTAGCAACTGGCGTAAAGAAAACTTGGATTCCACTTTCAATCAAGAAATAATAAAATTAAAACAGCAGAAACATAGTTTTTGTGCTCCTCTTATTTTGGCAGTTCGCTGCGAATGTTTTGTTCAAACACAATCTTCTGTAATAAACGTGGATTTATGCTGGCTCATTCTGTGCTCAAGGAAGAAGCAATCAATGAGAGACTTAAAAACATTGGACATGTTATTGCTTGCAGTAAGTCAACAACATGGAGCAAACCTCAAACAAGTTGCAACCACTGCTGGAAGAACGCTCTCTACCTCTAAGATTGCACTTGTTTTCTAGGAAAAGAACGTACTTTCACATGTTAGGCCTTTGGTTCCGCTGACTTTTCATTGTAGTCAAACCAAAGGGATTTACTGCAAGATATCCATTACATATGCTGACTTGCGTACAAAGTGCAAGTTTTTAGTATTTAGACCTATAAAATACGTATCCTATAATTACTTATCTGTTTTGACAGACGAGTAAAACGATGACAATATTGTATGACTATGCAGGAAGATTTCATTGAAATACAACTCTAACAGCATCATTTCTAGTCGGAAAACATGAATATTTTAAAAGTACGGAGAAAGGCACGAATTTTTAGCATGGTCACACATGTTATATTGGCAACGGTAAAAGACTGCTCGATAACATTTGATATTTGTTGAATGTCGAAATTGTAGTTCACGTAGAAACCAAATGTTATACCGTATAAATATTATACGATTTTCGAAGAAAAAGGGAAGTCTTTATCTTTTACATAAGTCTATTATACTTTGCATACTATTTAACTAAGCACCACAAAAGGAAGTTGTATGTTTATGTTCAGTATAGTAGATACAGTATTCCTGGTGGAAACAGTCTGTAAATATGCTTATGTTTTAAACAGGAAATCGTAGCTTTAGCTCCTAAGTCTTTACTTCTTTAGCCACGAAATATCCACAGGGTGCTACTCTATGTAAAGAAAAACCACACTAAATGTCTTATGAAATAGATCAAACAACTGCCAAACAGAAATAACTTGCATATGAAACAACTAAATAATTGAAGATAAGCATTTGAACTGCACGTTCGGATATAACGAGGACAAGGATATTCAAAGGTCGCATGTGAAAGGGTCTACTGTATTAAGAACAATGATGCAGAAATGACTGAGTCAGAGTTGAAGAATATAGCGTGAATAAAATATGCACAGGCTTCAAGTGTTTACAAATTAATCCCGAAAAGGTAGGTGCAGCAGAAACGTTCAAAATTCATTTTCGGAAAGGTATGATAAAGTCGCCACAATTAGTGTAAATAGCATGTGCACTACTTCATCACAAAGAGCAAAGAATGACAGATGTGCTCACAATCTATTAAATAAGTATAGGCCTATTTATTTACAGCGTACATAACCACAATGAAGCATAACAAAGGAATGAAAGAAAATACGAAAGGCACATTGTTATATGATATTTATCCTTCATTGAAATCTGATACAGTATTTGAATTACTTTGTGAAATGAAACGAAGAACAGATATATTTCCCCCCATTTCCAGGTACAAAACAGCAGGTTAAAGTACATTGGTAGACAAAGATATGCCAATACGATGATTAAAAGAATCCAGTTTACATATTAAATTGAGTTCTGTGTTAATTTATTAACATCATAAATATTCAATCACTGAAATACTGGCGCGATTTCAGTATAAATGCGGATCAAAGATAATTTGGCTTTTAGTTAAAAAAAGAAACAAAAAACAGAATGAGTGAATCGTGTAGCCAAGGTATTTTTTATAATTAAGTCGATTACATTAAAGATTAATATTTATTTTTAATAGTTTAAGCGTAAGAGGGTAACATGTTCAATTAACTGAGGGAATTTATAACCAAAAAGAGTTTCAATATTTTAGATTTTACTTTAGGTGTATACCGAAAGTCTGTGAAGTTTTCCTTTTATTCATAAAAAGGTACGATGAGTAGATAAATATCATTATGTATGACTTATCTTCAGAATGCATTAAGATTAAGTTAATGTCCACAATCTGAAGGTTCTAAATTTAACCATTGTTTCTAGGTTCGTTTGTGAAGCTAACGCAGGCGGCAATTAATCTCGAATTAGAAGCGTTTGGTGATGTCTCTGGTAAGAAATATCTTATGCATTTTCACTCTCACATACCATGATGGTATGACTATCATGAACAACCTCTCTTCTCAATCAATTGTCGAAACAGAATCCAGTAAGAGATATAATGCAACATGAACATCAGACCATGCAGTGGCTATAGAGTGCACTTCCCTTACACATTCCAACGATACATTTGACATTTCAAAATTAATCCAATAGCACTTTTACCCCCTCCACACTAACAACTTTCCTGTAGCTTCCAACGCTTTATAATACTTATTTCCGTAGGTTACTATACTTTCTAAACTTCCTCATCTACAATCCTGATTTAAATTTTCACGTAGAAGAGTATACTATCATAATTCTTTTATATGACCCAGCCAGAAAAGCTCTCGCATAAGGGAGGCAACCTACCAAAAATATTACAGTTATTAAACCAGCTATTAGCAGTGGAAGCTGGAAGAAATGGCACTATCTACGCAGAACCCGAACAAGAACTTCTCTCCACTTATTGGATTAGTGTTCATAGCTTGTTTAATACGGCGACGAACAAGAGTTTATAGCAACGAACTCCCGAAATGTATTCACATATATTCATTTAAAATGAATGCCACTATTAACAAAGGGAATATCAAGGAGCGCCAACAAGAATGTTTAAACAAAAAAATGTTCCTTTAGTATCAACTAGAACGAGTGGTCAGTTTTTTTCAATAGATACAAAGAATCCATCAAGCGACAAAGAATTTTAAGGACAAAAGTAGAATTTGAAATTCGTATTAAAAAGAGGAAAATAATATTCCTCCATAGGTGTGGTAATTCTAACAAACAAATCAGATTTGGTACCATTGATGAAGTTACGGGAGACAATCATAATGAAGATCTCTACTGTGTAGCTTAACATAGTTAACAATTCCAGAACTCTAATCAAAGAGTGGAGTCTCCATAAATATAGAATGGTTTATTAATCTGTATTTCTGAACTCCATTGTCGTCTAAGGTTTAAGTAGGTTTCATGTCTGAAAGATGATATCCCACACCACGCACATCCCAGAAATTACATGGGAAAAAGGCCAAAGTCTTTCTTCTTACTTCCATTGCGAGACTCTCTGGAAATTTCGGTATAATCATAATGATGAGGACTTGTCTTACGTGTCAGTATGGTTCGGATCCACTTTAGCACATAAAAAATGGCATATGTACCCTTATGTATACACATAATCGTGTAAATTTTCCTACTATTTATCAACTCGAGTAGGTACGTTACGAAATACTCGCTGCACATGCGGTAGAAGTCAACTAGATCCCGACGAGCCGAACGGGTACACGTGCGGTCTACGGCGATAGGCGAACGACTCGAAGGTCCTGGGTTCGAGTCCCGGCAGAGGCATGGGTGTGGATTTTAATGGCCACAGGGCGAATCGTGACGGGCCGAAGTCCAAAGTTACCAGACTGGCCCATATCAAAATAAAGTTTACTTTTTTTTTTTTTTTTTTTTTTTTTTTTTTTTTGACAAGGACGGAAACAGAGACAAGTAATGTACTGAGATTGAACAGGAACGAATATAATTCCTCTGGATTTTCCAAAGACGTTACGCTAGCTACGTTGTCCTGTAGGGATGGTTCGTAACAGCAGGATAATGAAGTCCCGCAATGTGAACTGGGTAAGAACACTCAATGAACACTCCACTGATTCGCAGGTATTCGCTTGGTCTCCGCGCTCGCCAGATTTGAACCTCATTGAACATTTACAGGAAACTATCTAGAAATTGTACTCAATACGCACCTACATCCAACAAGCACGTGTGTGTTATAAATGTACCCACAACTAAGCGTACCTGAATGGCTATTACTACGTAATGACTTCAATATGTTGTAGACTTCATGCCATGTGTAGTTTTTACAAGTAAGTAGAAGCTCTGCGGCTATTAAAATTCGGAATACCACATTGGTAGGTACTCAGTATGATTTATGGTGATGTGAATATTTCTGTGGAGGTATACCGAAAATACAAATAACACCGACAGGGTTTACAGCCTTTCCCCAGTGTACCTTGACATCATCAATAACACTAATAAAATCATTATCGTGGTAATAATCAATAGTAATTCATTACATTTAAGTGATCATGTTGAAGTAAACTTCAAAATATAAAGTCTGCCTTAAAAAGAAAAACTAAATTTAAAAGAACAGGAAAGCTTTTATTCTTTAAGTACTAAAGACATCATCACTACCGTCATCTTTCGTGTTTGCCTTTTTAAGTGCTTTAAAACATTTATAAGCTTGTGTGTTCAGCTAACAGTAATGGCTGCCGATGTGCTGCTGGTCTACATGTTCTGCCTGAATCTCTTCATGAACACTGTAAACAAAATAAATAAATAAATAATAATGACATACTAAAAAAAAAAACGAGTAGAAAGCCGTGAGGAGTGTTTCTTGAAAACTTGGGTAATCTTTAGATTAAAAAGTTCTCGTTGATGTTACTTCCATCAGCGGTAGAAGCATTAAGAGAACGCCATCAACCGAGGGAAAGAGAATATGGAAGAAACAAAGACAACCTTAAAGAGTTGAGAGTTCTCCAAAAGAAAAAAGAAAGCGAGAAGCAAAGCAATGCACAATTAAAACAAGACTGGAGAAGTTTCCATTTCCTTCCTGCCTTATCCCCTTTGTAGTTTGCATACATTTTTATTTACGTTCCCAACTAGAGTTATCATCGCTCCTATACTTCAGAAGTGTTAATTTGGGGAGGAGGGGATGATTTATAAGTTCTATTTAGTTTATAGATGTCGTCTTCCGAAGTTTAGAAGTGTTCTTAATCCTGAGAGCTTATGCTATATGTAAAGGGTGTAATTAAATTCGACATACTTTAGAGGTGAATTCTTGATACCAACAGTACAAAAAAAAAAAAAGTATCTACATGAGGTCGAATTTCATTTCCTGTTTGAGATACAGGGATTTCAACTTAGAGCCCAAAATTGGCTTCTTCCAATGGAAAATAAATATTTCTAACAAACAATAAACGATGCACTATACTAATGTATTTGAGTAAAGTTTTAAGAGATAATTGCATCAATGCAGTAGATACAGGACATTAAAATGTGATGCCACTGGATTCACAATGTTGCCAACCCGATGATCCAAAGGACATTTCGTCAACTAATTTGATTGCTGTATCCATTACTGAAATTAACCATTATATGTGAAACACAGAATGCGTTGTAGCAAACTATGAATCATAAAAACATTCAACGTTGAAAAAGCTTATTTTGAACGTGTTCCCTCGTACATTCACAGACTGCAACACTGCATAATGTTTTCAATATGGCGTTAATACTAGTAACTTAATAATCACTTGAAGACACAAAATATCCGACGAATGTCTAAAAAGTGAGGCTCATAAACTGAAAGGTGAATTGCTCACGCCAACCCAAGAACTTTCGAAAGAATCTCCAAACACTTACGATTAAATTTGAATCTTATTTGTGGCCATTAGGCATTTAAGGCTCAGGCCGGGATAGGGGAGGGGAAAGGATTAGGGAAGGTGTAGTCCAGGGCCTATGTTGAAGGTGCCATCCCGACATATTTGGCTGGTGTGACTGAGGGGAAACCCTCAGTCAGGATGGTCGGCCGCTGGGATCACTTATGATTGAAGAATAGAACTTGCAAGAGACTTATGTCAGTTAGGTGATATGACAATGAAATTGTTACTTTTTGCAGTCCTTACACATCCACAGAACACACTGTATTGGCACTATACAGCAGCAATATGGAATATACCTAGAATATTGAAGGCATTTCCTAACCCGTACGAAATATGAACGCGCCTCGCGAAGGTACCAGGATTATTCCTATGTTACCAATAATATTTTAGTTTATAATAATTTCCACATACTTTTAATCCTTAAAATATAATGTAAGAAATAATCGTGTGCTTCTTTTATGTTCATGTATATGTGTATTCTCAGGTCCTGACCTCAGAAATGTGTGACACTAACGAAATAGCTTGATGCTCTAATAAATCATATATCGGAAAAACAAAAAGAAACTGAAAGAGTTTCAAATATGCGGATCTCAAACTATATGAGGACTGTCTATGTAAAATCTTCCAGATACGAAATACACAATAAGATATCAGAATTCCTAAATACTTTTCTAACCGGAACAGATAATAACGCTAATTGAATTGGCAGTTCGAAGAAGGCAATAAAAGCTAAAAATCTGGAAATCTACTTTATGCAGGGTATGATATCTGGAAGCATCAATGCCCTCCACAAAGAAAGCAAAAAACCATTGGAAAATCCTAGAAAAACAGGTGTGAAATTGAGATGGGGAAAAATAGCGTAGCAGCTAGTTTTTCCACTGTTACTTCAATTAAACTGCTATCACTGCTTCCACCGATTAATAATAATAGCTACTGACTTAACTGCTGTTTTTCTCCGAAGTTTAAATGTAAAACTCATTATTTCCTTTTTTCTAAACAAACAGAACTGCTAGAAGAACGGAACAAAAGGGCAGAGAATTGTCTGCGGAGAGGACAATCATGACGTGTGAACACTACGTTATTAGTGGCGTCTGTCAAGTGTTTGCGGAATTAATAGAAAGAGATCTCAGAAAGCACTGGTCGCTAGTTAGGTTCGTGGCGTAATGGGTAAAGCGTTGGACTAAAAATTCAGTGACCTCGAGTTCGGTACTCGTTCATCTTATTTTTTTTTAAATAAAAAAAAAGAGTATTCCCGATACATTTTGAATTTCTATTATTTAATTTATATTATACCTTTATCTTCATTTAATGTTTCTAGTAATCTATTCTTTTTTGTTTACTTTGATTCTGTACTCTAAGATTCAATAAACAAATAGTAAAAAATGGGTAAGGTATTGGACTTGTGATTCAGTGGTTCCGGGTTCGGTACTCGTTCAGCTAAAGTTTTGTTATTTTTTTATTTGTTTACACCTTTTTCCTTTCTGCTATTGCGATTAGACTTTCTTTTCATCCTTTTAGGTGAATAGAACAATACACACTTTAAACGTTTCATAAAATTCACAGACGCAGGATGGAAAAAGTCAGGTTAGGTATTTTTTCTTCTTAATACGCAATGAAAATATTTATTGTTTCAAACTGTCGCAACATATTAAACTGTCAAGATATTATTGTTATGGAATAATTCACTCCAGGATTCTTCACGCTGGCGAGAATATTACGACGTCATGATTGTCCGTCTCCGCAAACACTCCTAAGAACAGAGGGACAAGTACCCCGAGGTTAGAGCCCAGCGAATCTGCCAGAACCCATCAAATGAGAGTTTATTTTTTACGGTAAAAATAAACAGAAATCTTGAAATTCTACTTACAGTTTCTCAATTTTGGGTTTATACTCCCCAAACTTAAAATTCTGCAGAATCTCTGTACTGGGCCAGACATATTTATTTACTTATTTTTTTATGATTGAAAACAAACAAGAACAAAACTGCGGCAAACTGATAGAGATTAACAACACTTACTGCATCTACGAAATGCTGCGGCTGAAGCGGGCACAGTCGTTTGTCTTGTACCTCTGCCACCCGCCAAACCTAACGCTTTAATATCGAAAAGGCACACCTGAAATGCTCCCAACCGGTTGTGCATATGGGCAAATGCCCTTTTCAATTCTCCTATCCGGGCTCCGGTTTTCCTATTCCCTTCTTGCGTTTAATCAGGCACGTATCTATAAGTTCGTTTTGGAAGGGGACCACGGGCTTTCGATGGAGATCCACGGTGTCTGGGCATGGTGTATATACAGAGTGTATGTGAGCTACACCGACAAACCTCTGGAAGTGATTTCTCCCATCAAAATAAGACGAAAGTTCCTCTGACAAATTTCTGAAACGTGCATTATTTCGGAGCTACAGGTTACCGAAAGCGTGGGGAAATTAACTTTAGAGTTTTACATTTTTACCACCACGAACAGTAAGCTGGTGCGGCATAGAATCGTCAAAAACTTTAAACTTCTCCATGTGAAAATACATTTTTCAAAATTCCACAATAAGCACGCAAGGGATTCCCCAAATTAAGTAGGGGATTTCGGAATATTTCTGAAGATGAGGTAGGTCGAAATGAGCATGAATTAAACGACTTCCCGTGTAAGTAAAGATGATATACGTCATTCATAGCATCCAACTGGGCAATGATATTCAGTCTCTTTGATAACAAATAAATAAAACGTTCTTTGAAATTATGCCATTATTACTCCTACTGGTTATGCAACCAAGCATTTTTTTAAAAATCGTTCGGTATATGGAATTTACTTGAGATATCGACTTGGCGCAAACGAATTATTGTTTCCTGGTGGAAAACTGTTCCATTCATGTTTATTTCAAACCATCTTTGCTTCAGAGAATTTCTGGAAATCTCATAATTCCTTTGGGAAATCCCTTACGCGTCCATTGCGAAATTTTGAAATATGCATTTTTTGATAGTGCATATTTAAGGTCTTTGACGGTACCATGCCGCATCGACTCTACTGTATGTGGTGATAGAAATATGAAGCTGTAAAGTTCATATTTTCACGTTTTCGGCAGCCAGTAGCTCCGGAACTATGCGCATTTCCAAAATTTGTCAGAGGAATAATTTTTTGTTTTGATGTGAGGACTCACCTCCAGAAGGTTGTCTATGTAGTTCATAAACACCCTGAATATAATCACGCTTAACATATACTAATTTAGCATGAAACTGAATTACGCTTCCCCCTCCCCGCCGTACTCTCCGCTTTATACATTCCTGATTTAATTGTTTTCTATACCCCTTTCTACCGGTTAGTTCATGCTCAGATAATTACATACGATCGTTTTCTAACAGTGTTAGTATGAACTAAATTACCTTAGTTCATCACTCTACTGCACACATAACAGGACACAAGTAAATAAGTTAGTTTAAAATGGTGTTTTACATTGCTTTTTCACAGTCTGGAATAAATAACTCCTATTTAGATAAGTTTTCTTCTAAACTGCTATTTTAACTGCTACTGTTAACAGCAACTACTGCTATCACTGTTACGGAATAATAATAGTTTTGCCCATTCCTAAAGCGAAAATTTTGTGAGTTGGTAGAAGGAAAAAATGTGCATTTATTCCTTGCTTGGAGCTTTAGTGTTCATTGTACATACATTTCTTGTAAATATCATTCATTTGAAGTACCATTCATTCATTTTATTGCGTTTTCCTTCATTTATGTGGTCGATTTTTCCATACTTACGTCTCAGCATTTACAACTGAGCATTCATTTTTTTCCATCAGTTGGAAGAAGGAAATAAATCCACCAACTTTTTTTAATTTTACAGGAAAAAATAAAATACCTGGAAACTGTCTTAGCAGTACAGAAGGATCAAAAGACCGTTCTGAATATTCTGTAAAAATATGGTTTCCTTTTCAGTAAATATTAAAAATGTTATACATTTTTTGTTAATTTCCCACAAAATAGATTTTTGGATTTATTTCCTTTTTCCAACTACCGATTCAATTACACTATTAAATTAATATTGTAAAAAATAAAAATAAAAATGAACTATTTATATAAGACATCAAAAGAACCTGTTATCGATTGTTTTAATAACCTTGGAGAGAAAAATTGAAGCCTTGATTATATTAATAAATTACAAGAGTATGTGTTAGATAAAACGTGAAACCTTTTATTGAATTTTGAATGTTATTTATGGCCTTTAGGCCGGGTTTGGGTAGATGAAGGAAGCGGTTAGGGCCTTTCCAGCATTTGCTTGTAAAGCTAAGCGAAACCCTGCAAAAACTTTTGTCAAGATGTTCGGTCGCTGAGTTCGAACCCGCGTGCCTACACACTGCTCATCCGAAAGTAAAATCTGAAATACAGATCTGCTTGCTGTTTTGTGATTTCGGATGTTTCAACAAAATTTACAACAGTAAAAGAAATCAATTGACAACATACCATACAGATCGAAAAGTTTTAGTTTGTTTTTTGATATTTGTGAATATGGCTTTATTTTCAATTGTTTCAGCTTCAATTCATTTGTATTATCAGCACAGAAACCGTAAATGTTTAGGGAATCTCACAAACAAGAAACCAATGCAAACTTTAATAAAATATAGTCACCACCCAGAAGATTTCAGTTCTTTACTGTGATTCGCCGTCTATACTAAAACAAATTCAATTTTATTAGTCTGTGGTTAGAATGTCTAAGTTATATGTAGGTATATGGACAGAAGGAAACGATGGTAACATTTCTTAGAAAGGTAGATTAAAGTAGAAATATAATTTATTATTGTTAGGATTCAGATAATACTTGCATACAATCGGTAAACTGAATAAACTTGCAGATGCTAGAAATATACTAACTGAGTGGCAGAAACTATTACGGCGTAGTTACGCATGTATTAGCAAAGAGTGTTATAAGAGTAGTGAACCCGCGTTAGAGATTGTTAATTACTCTCATACATTTTCGAATACTATCGAGTACTTAATGAAATAAGTGATTTTAAAGCTCTTTACACTTGATAAATTTCGGTTATGTGCTGTAATTAATTTACGTAGGTCTGGAGTACTAAACTTGATTGAAAAGACTTGTGAACATCCCCATATAATCTGCTAACTACAGTGCAAATATTTCCATCTGCTTCCTCCTCCTGCAGCTTATATAAACATACGATCTTGACATATAAAAAACGGTAAATTAATGAAAAATGTTATGTATTTGTTTGATCAATCTTATTAATATATTGTAGTCTATATATGTATTTGGGATTTATACTAAGTAAACAGAAACAGATCCATGCAGATATTCTTTTTGTATATAAATGGAAAAAAGATAGTCTCTCAATGGGGGCAGTAAATCAACTATGTATGAAAGAAATGCTAATATTTGGGTTTTATTCGTATAGCTCACGATACAAAGTTTAATAAATATAAGTAAAAACAAAAAGAAACTATTTTGGTATTTTCTCTCTTTCTCTTCCTCACGTTCCAATTTGTTTTGATAGGGTGCAGTCAGTCAAGTTGTAGACCAGAAAGATCCTCGTGCAGCCAGTGATGAATTAAGACTCGTCTCAGACTGTTAGTTCAGCTTGTGTTCGCTGTTTGCACAATTACACCCTCTCGATTCGACCGAACCATCGATCAGTGTCCATCTGGAGCATCAAGCAAAAAATTGCTCTTAGACATCAGGTCTTCGACGCCACAGCTGTGGTTTCCTCTTCCTCCTCCATCCAGCCACCTTCTAATTCTGCTGAAAATGCGTTTCCGTTCTCGTTGGCTCTGGCAATCGCCTCCTTTCCAATTACGCAGCGACGTTCCCAAACTCTCCTTATTATTCTTTAGTTTCGCAACTTCTGTGTATCGTTTCGTCCAACACATGCTCCAACAAATTGTCTTGTCTTCGTGGTTCTCACTTCTAAAGGAGTCCACTATTTCTGAACTGTTCGACAAGTTTTAATCAAAACGGCACACACATTTGCAATTAAAATAGAGAAGTAGAAAAAAACAAACAAACAAATTTACAATATAAAATTAGGCATCTCCCGCCCTAGCGCTCCGCCGTATATAGAATGATGTGGACACGGCGAGACATAATGTAACGTTGCCAGTGTTGCCAACCTTGTGTAAAGTTCATCAATTGGCACTCGGAGCGGAGATACCAAATATGCAATAAATTGATGTAGAGTTAATGGATATTTATACAAAGTTGGAAACACTGACAACCCGATAGCGTGGCATTTTGTCCCCCAATAACCATCTAATATAAATAAGGGCTCAATAACAAAATTTTCCTTTAATGCATCTTTAACGCTTTATCGCGACATATTATTTTTCTTTATCATTGTCAGTGGTAGACTGTATGTTCCAAGTTGCAAACACTGTCCTCGAAACCGAACCACCTTTATGATTTTGTTTCTTTGTTTTGGTGTCAGGTCTGAAGTTTGATCCACATATTACGAATACTCTGTATTATACACATATATATTTCGCTTCGGCCGACCGAGGTCTGCACTCTTGTATTTCGTGACTACCACCGTTTCCATTCTCGACTATTATAAGTGCTCTGAATACCGAGCAGCCGTAGCTCAGTTGGTAGAGTGTTGGCTTAGCAATCGGAAGGTTCCGGGAATCCATCCTGCTTGAGGTTTTTCCAGGGTTTTTCTTCAGTCACATTAAGCAAACGTCGGGATGGTACCTACTAATTGGCCCTGGCCGACTACCTTTCAACATCCTCCAATCCTATGGCAGCCTGAGCAGAGATGCCTAAAGGTCATAAATGAACTCAATTCAGTGCTGGAAGTTTGAAACCCTTTAGTAATTAACCGAGGTGGTAATGTACTAAAGTGCATACGGTAAAAATATGCATTGCATTATACCTAATATCTAAAGCCAGGCCTAAGAATGAATGTTTAGCTTTGTTTGATCATTTTCGCTACATTCAAAATACATTCAACTTTCAGTTCTCATTTTTTTTACACTTTTTTTTTCGCTGTGTGGCCCGTTTCTGAATGTGTTAATTCTTGTGTTATAGGGGAGACCGGAGCTAGTTGCAACACTTTTTTACATTTGGCGCGAATAAGGTCAAAATATGGGCTCCAGAAACTCAAAAGTTCTACGGTATATTCTGTTGTCTTTCCCTTATACCATATCTAATTTTGGTTGACTCAACTCCCTAGGGGACCGAGTGACACTAAAAGGAAACATATACGGGGTATGTTGCAACACTGCATGGGCAAGTTGCAACAGTAACAAATATTGAAAGGAACAGTTCTATTCAAACAATATTTATTGTATATTGCCTTATACATACATAAGGAAACTAGTTTACTGACTACTTATAGACTATTTACTCAAGATACTAAACATGAGGAGCGAGACGCGAATAAACTCAAACGTGACCTTGAAACGCCTTCGCAAATGGATTGATGCTGTGGTGAATTAATAAACTTCGCAATCAATATCTTTTATTTCATCAACAACTTACTATCATGCAATTTTGAGTGTTTTAGTTATAAGTAAAGAAATTCTATTGGCTGTAATGTTATGAGCAATGGATTAGTGCTATTTTATTGTTTGTGATATTTATGTATAGTAGTTAGCCGCTCACGTGTATCCCTATTTGACTCTCGTAGTCGGTTTTCTAATTCCTGATTGATTGTTTTGTTTTTACGATCTTGGACGGGATTTGATGTCGGTTTAGGCATCAGATCGTGTTCAACTTTGGTAGGTGTGAGTTGTGTTGGGTCAATATGTGTACATAAGAGTAGAATAAGATTTTGGAGTGGGAGTTCACTTGATCAAATCCCGAAATGTATTACAATATCTATCGTATTTAAATGTTGCCTATTTTTAAGACATAATATTTTCAGACTCGGGGATGATTGGAGTACAGCTTAACTTGAATTCACTTTGTTTTCCTAAACCGCTGAGAGTAAAGAAACTTACTTCGTGATGAATTGAGACTGGGTGATTTCATCTAGCTAAGCCGATTTAGATGAAATCTGACTATTGAGGTGGGGGCACTTTCACGACTATTGCCGTCAGGGAAGTGCAACTTTAAACTCTAGTAAAGATAATACCAGGTGGCCTTTAAAGATTGTTGCGCAGTCTTCTATTGCCGAAGATCTGTGCGGGAGTAATTTTGAATCTCTCCAATTGGCCCAAATGGAAATGGAAAGATTAATTAAACTATGAAATGATTGGGATAATTATATTTGATTTCAAAAGTAACTTGTTAAGGGGACGGGGCGCCATCCTGGTCTATTGCCGACTGGGAGATGTGCATTGTTTTTTTTTTACTTTTGACAACCCCAGACTAACAAATTTAAGTTGGCACAGAAAATCGATTGCAGACTTTCTGTGGGGAAGGAGAAAATTGTATTATCAATTCCTCTATTCCCAGGGGGAATAAACGGAGAGGAATTAGAGACTTTTAACGAATATGTTTTATGCTTAGGTAGATTAGCTTTGAGATGTGACGATTGACATTATACGTCCAACTCACAGCCTGCGCGCACGAAGATCTCAGTAGGCCCAGGCCTGTAGTGTGTCCAGGGCGACCACCAAATTGGTGTAGGCAGCCTGCGAGAGAGGTGAGACACAAATTCATTCATCTATTGTCGGTATCTGGATAGACGTTTGAACTTGGTGTGACTATTGCCGTCACACTGGGTCGGGGGCATGAGTTGACTGGAATTTTGGGTGGTGCAAAGAAAGCTAGAGGATCACTGAAAGAGTCGAGATTATTACTTCGAGGCTTTGCGAGAAGAAGAATCAAATTAAACTAAACATACAATATTCTACTGATAAAAATTGATTTTAATTAGTATTACCCTGATCCAAGGCCCTCACTCGAGTTAATGATATCTTAATATAACTAATTTATGCAGCAAGGTAAAGAGAGTGTTACTTTGATCTCTCTGGTAACGACTTCGTTGAAACCCTGCTCTGATTCACTGAGGATTGAATCAGGGAATCCGTTAGATAAATAATTCTGCTTGGCGGGATTGCATACATACACAATTGTTAGGGGAACTCTACGAACCTACTGGGACAGCTTTAAGATAGTTGTACTTTTAAACAGCTGGCGCCTGATTAATGTTATCGGAAATAATTGTTAGAAACATTGAGGAATCACAGCTCCTGCGATGATCCAGGGGTGGAGAGAGTAATTCTCGAGAAGGCTGGTTCGTCGGAAACGACATCCTTCAAAAGTTTGGTGTTAAAATCTCCCGAAGAGTTCAGTCAGATTATTGAGCTCCAGAGCCGGTGTGTGTACAATCTGGGAACCACAGCCATAACAACTGTAATAAAATTAAAATTTCAAAAAAGTTAAATTTATAATTGCAAAGCTCATCCGCTGTTTCTCACTATAGGTTGTAAGCTCACAGTAACAGGCTTTCGGTTTCCTCTCGCTTGTCATCTTAGGCATAGAGATTAGAATTCCTGTTGTTTATTTTTTTTATTTTGTTGCCTGTGCTTGTTGGCTTGGTAAGAATAAATTCAAGGACAGGAATCATTCTCAGGTTTTACGATGACGAGTGGGTGGGGGCTGGATGTCTCAAAACCTCAATAGGAGGTTTTACGTTACATGGAGAAGGTGTTGCAACTTGCCCCGTATCTTACTGTTGCAACTTACCCCAGTAGCATATGTTGTTATACTTTTATAAACGGTCGCCATTTAAGCAGCTCTATAGGAACAAAAACATCTGCATGTTATAGTTAAATAATACCTTATTCCTCCTGAAAATTACAAAATCTCATGCAACACAATTCCGATATATTTACTACGATCTTACTTCT
>JAGDQP010028942.1:0-23754 GCA_022664845.1 Lepisma saccharinum
AATAATAATAATAATAATAATATGCGGTCGTAGCTCTGTCAGTAGGGCGATGACTTACCAATCGAAGTTCCTGGGAACGATTCAAGCAGCCTCCCATTCTGACAGCGGTTTTCCCAAAGGTTTACTGTAGGCATATCATGAAAATACCGGGATAGTACTTACTAAGGAAGCAGTAGCCCACATCTCAAACATTCTCTGCTCCACCCTACCTGGACCTGAGCTTGAGAAAAATAACAAAACATATTAGGTCTATAATAATACTAATAATCGGAAGGACATTTCAGCCTGGGCCAAAGTTGAATAAATGACTTAAAATTAAATCTCAGTTCCAGAATGACATTTGATAAGCGAGCACATTTAGGTCTTTGCTAGCCATCCTTTACTTATTTATTCGCATGTCTTTCACGGATTCTATCACTTTCAACTAGGCAAATGCCGATATGTTTGTTACTTCTGCGAAACATGATTAGCTTTTAGAATCCATATCCCAAAAGATTGTTTGGTGAGGATCCCAAGTGGCTCAAATTTTAGACAGGCTTAAACTGGATAGCAAATTAAAATTAAGATATTAGCATACTGAAACTTTATAATGTTGAACCAGGGACTATATTTTTTTTTCATTAAACAGTGATACAATATCTTGGCACAACTGAGATGGTATCAATGGGCACAGTGCGTACAGGCTATAGCATCCTCATTTTTTAGTTTGACAACAATACATTGTTTCCCCGTTCTCATCTACAGCACGGAATTTTGCGCACGCCCTACACGATCGTCAGACAGTGCCATTTTACTTGAACGAAAGTAATTCCAACACAATACAAATTTTAAACTTCAAACAAGTAATTATATAAACTTATCAGTTAGTAAAATTACTTCTAAATATACCAACGACCATACAGCAACATGGGTCTGCCAATATGTACAGCCATGCCATACTATAGCCAATCCGAAATATTATACCTCAGATAAAACAAATGAAATATATTCACTATAGTTTTCACTTTTTACTTTTTCAAGTTTTTTTTTTTCTAAGTAGGAACCTTATAAAAAGGTATGCAAGAAAGTGATGTCGCTTTTTCACCCACCACCTTCGAACATCGATATGTCACCTAAGACGTACCTGAAAGATCAGAAATAGTCCCCATCAGCATCGACGACCTTCTGCCAACGTTCTCGAAGGCCATGGATTCCATCGCGGTAGAACTTGGTGGGCCGTGAAGCGATGAAGGTATCACGTGCATTTTGCACCTCTACTACGGATTTGAACTGGGGTCCTCTAAGGTGATTGTAAAAGGAATCGAACAGATGAAAATCTGACGGTGCAATGTCCGGGGAGTATGGCGCATGTACTAGTGTTTCCCATCCAAGGCATAGAATGGTGTCCCGGGTCATCCTAGCCACGCGAAGCTTAGCGTTGTCCTGTAACAGGAGGACCCCTTTGCGATTCAGAAGTGCTGACTCCAGAGTTTTTAGTTTTTCTTGAACACGGCTCAACTGCTGACAATACATAGGAGCATTGATGCTCTGACCAGCTGGTAGCAGTTCCAATGCACGATTCCGCAAGCAGTCCACCAAACACACAGCAGGACCTTCTTCTGGTGCAGTGCTAGTTTCGACTGTTTTGGAACCGGTTCATGGGATGATAACCAATGATGATGGCGCCGTGGAGCTTCATACAGGACCCACTTCTCATCACATGTCAACACCCTGTCCAGAAAGGGTTCCTTCCTCAGATGAGACAGCAAAGAAAGACAGGTGTCTGCTCGCTTTGCCTTCTGGCCCGGAGTCAAATCATGTGGGTCCCATCGACCCAACTTGTAGTGCTTCCGAAGTTGATGGAGATGCTGACGAATAGTTTCTCCACTCACACTGAATTGTAGTCATAGTTCTACACATGTCTGGCCACTGTTCGCCTCAATTGCTGCCTAAAGATCTTCATTTGGTACCTGTGTTGGTCTTACTGCACTTGGTGCGTCTTCGAGTGTTTCGTCACCGTCCTTAAACTTGGTATACCACCGCTGCACTGTACTCGTACTCACGACACCCTCACCAAATGCCTGGCATATCTTTCGCCCCGCTGCAGCTGCGTTTGACCCCAGTTTGGACTCGTACAGCATACACGCCCTTATGACGCTCTGTGGAGGTCCCATGTTCACTCTGTCCTTTCGCACGTTCACGGTGTAACTGAACGGTATACCCACACGAACAACTGACCTTCGCCTGATCGCCATTCGCATTCAACTCACGGTGTGAGGGCCAATTGAACACAGACCTCCACAAAAAGCAACAAAACTTTCTTGGTTCCCTTTACAATCTAATGTACGTGTTATCTAGCACGATGTCTACACAAAGCACACAAACATCAGCTACTCAACACAGTAGTAGGTAGCAAACCTTCTCTAGAATAAGATGTACCCTTCCATCATCATCCATCGTATGGTATCCGGTAATAAGTCATTCCGAAGGCATAAAGCATCTAATCCGAAGATTAGTGAATGATGAAGAATGGTAGCTACTATTAAAAGGTGACCTTCTTCATCCGAAGATAGCAGAATTAAATGTTCTAGAAGTACGGTCATCACATGTAAAAAAAACTAAGATAGTTTCACTTATTTCTGCATATCTTAAATGCGTAGCCATTAGCACAGTACCCTTAATAGTATGAAAAATGATTTGAACAACTTCTCAATAAGTGTATTCGTATCACTTCATGTAAATTGTATACTGTTCTGTGCTTATTTCTGTTTCTCAAATAACTGTTATATGTTTGCAGAACATAATTATGGAAACTACAATAATATCTAAGATATAAATAACTAAATCATATGCAACAAATTCCTGTTCTTAGATTTCTCCAGTTGTAAATATTGCAAGTTTATTATTGGAAAATACCCAAATCAGATGAAGAGGAGTTGTTTGTAAATAAACGTAAGAGAAGATGTTAGTTTTATTGGATTTGACAATCCGATAACCCACGCACCTACAGTCTTCAGCAAATCGCTGAGAAACCTGCAGAAAAATGAAGAATGTGGATGGTAGGCAGTTGTGCGCAAGCGGCACAAGTCACCTTAGAGTTTTGCGGATCCTGAATCTGAATCTGCGGTTGCAATTGCTCCATCGAACTGCAGTTGTGAGAAAGAGCAATCATGTCCGAGCACATGCTATATAAGGTTTTGGGGTATAAGATCGAATTCGCACACTTGTGATTTTAGGCTCATTAAATGCGTTTTCCTCCGAACTATATTTTGTAAAGTGACCTCGCATTCGAAGTCAGCTACATCTAAAATCTATATAAATGCAGATTGAAGATGATTGCTCTACTATGTCTCAATGTGACCTTGATACCAAATTGAAATGACCTTCAAAATGACCACGGATTGGAACTCAGTGACCAAAAAAAAAACATATAACAAATGGATGTATTTGGTTGCGCGGGTTTTTCTCAGCGTGACTTTGAAATGACCTTTGAATGACCTGATACGGGGATCTTGGATTCGAACTCGGCAACCCCAAAAACCTATATAAATGTCGATTGAACGTGATTGATTTTTCTCAGTGTAACCTTGATATGTCTTTGAAATGGCGATCAGACGATCTGATACAGTCATACTGACCTCGGATTCGACTTCAGTGACCCAAAAAACATATAGTAGGTGATTGGACTTGATTTCTCGGCTTTGTTTCCTAGTTGTGTATTACACGATCTCTTGCCTTCATTCGTCGGATTCAAAGTGATTTTTTAACTGGTTGCATAACATGCAGTTTTGCTTTGACTGCCTAGAATGAATGGAGTCTTTCTTTACGCTAATTGAATGCAATCTTGCCTTTATTGGCCGGGCTAGATACATCTTGCCTTAGCTGGTAAGGTTTAATGTGGTCTTTCTTATAGAGTTCTTTCTTATAGTCTTCCGAATAGAATTCTTGCCTTACGTGATCGGAATGAGTGCGGTCTTACGTCAACTGGTAGGATTGACTGATGTGTTGGCTCCACTAGCCGGATTGAACGTGGTCTTGCCTTCATTGGTCGGACCAAGAGCGATAATATCGTAATTGGTCGAATCAAATATGGTTTTACCTTACCTGGTCGGATTACATGAAACCTTACCATAACTGGTTGGATTGAACACGGTCTTACCTGGTCCGATTGAATGTAATCTTGACTGTACCCCATGCCTTTCTAGCATAGGGTAAAAACATTTACCACGCCATACCGCAATAACCATTCGATGTAGCTACTTTGTAATCTTGCATTGCATTGTCTATTCCATTCATATACACATATGACAAAGATCTATCATTGATATTGTGGATATCCTACAGTAGGCCAGACCGAACATGGGTTCTCACAGATTACCATGAGCTATACTTGATTTTATTTTATTGACATGTGTAAGTAGTTCACACATTCCTTCTTGTTTCGTGCCAAGACCCCACAAGCACATTAGTAGGGTCGCGTTAGTTGTTCAATCATACCTCGATAATCACTTGAAATATCGTTTTCGGATTTCCACTTAACGTTTCAGTTCAAGTCTATGAATTTTGATTGAAAATGTGCTTTAAACATATAATTGAGAACAGCGTATTCCATTTGGTAACACAGAAACACACGCAAGTTACTTTAGAATTCACTGTGAATAAAAGTTTAAAACAACTCGATGATTTACATAGTTAGTTTGGGACTAGCGTATTGTCTCATTTCTCGGGCTATTTTTATAATATTGAGATTTGTTAGCAGTTTTTAGGATTCCTTCGCGTTTTGTGTACAAACCTCACAAGAGGTCACAGACGTTATTCAGTCATAACTCGATAACCACCTGGAATATCGTTTTCGGACTTTCACTAAACGTCTCAGTTGAAGTCTTTCTTTGATTTCTGCCTAAATCATGTGAGCTGTATGCAGAAATGAGAACAGTGCGCACCATTTGGTACCCCCAGAATACCGCACATTGAACCTTGACTTTGCAAACATTTTCATTAGGGATACGTAATTATGCAAGGTTATTATCAATTTTCCTACTTTTTTCTCCTTATATCAAATAACCAAGAGCCCAAAATCTATTAAAATGTCAAAATTGTATATTCAAGGATTCACCCATGCATTATTTTATATTCGAGACCCAAAGATTCGAACTTCGGTAGCCCTACGCTAAGATACGCTTCCTTTAATAATAATGCAACTTTTGAACATAAAGTTCTGTCGTGTTAATCACGGACCATAGTTGAAAGATGTCGCTAACGTCGTCCACTAAATTATCCCGCATTGTGGAAGAGATGTTTAATATAATATTAACAATAACACATGTTTACATGAATTTTAAAAACTGTATACAGGATATGTCAGCTTAATATTTAGTTTAAATGTGAATCACTAAACTTAACTTTACTTCAGGAACTGTCATTAATATATTTGAATATGTCAAAGTTCTTAATGAAATTTCAGTTGTTTATATTGATACATTGATTTCATGAATCATATCACTTTATTTCTTTAGAAGTACAGATGGGTTTGCTGTGCCCCTGTTTCAACTATTGCATTAACATTAATCCACGAGCTTTAGTACAAGAATGAATGAGTTTGAAGAAATCTTCTTATTTTGTAAATACATCATGGCATTCTTTGTTTAAGGTTTCGTCTTTTCCATGCGCATGCTAATATACTGGTTGAGAGTTCACATAACATATGCCGTGAAACTAATATCAGTAATAAAATAGTTTGTGAGTTAGTGATTATTTTATTAATGTCCTAAACTAGCTGGTGAGATTCTAAAGACGTGATCTACAGTCATAAGCTCGGAACCACCATGTTCAATGGACCCCGACCGGTTTTTAACCCGTGAACAAGCAAGCAGAAAGCCAGCTGTCTACTCGCTCAGCCACCCCAAGGTTAGTAAAAGAGTGTAGGTAATATTTAAACGTTTCTTACTTCAGTTAGTCTTATATCTGTATTTATAGAGAAAAATGTTAAAATTAATTTAATTGTTAGAAAATCTTAAGTTAGAGTTGCTTTTATTTCAGATATACAATATTGTTTATTTCAAACAAAAGAGGAATGTGTACGTAATAAAACGTACTACTCTCCATCCAAAATTAAACCCGCGCAATGTCTATTCATATTTGCTCTACCTGTAAACGATACCGTTATTGAGTCCAGTATCAGATGACCTGTTTATAACATTTTAAGTGGAGTGTGCATTGACCTATTGATTTCTTCATGGGAATGTATAAGATACAGAGTTTCCACATCTCCTACCTTTAAGTAAGAACGTATTAACGATAGCTAAACTAATATTTGGAACGAAGTAAGTTGGAAAAAAAATTAAATCCCCTAAACTAAGTTATAATATTCACATTTGCTGAATTTGGAAGTCTAGTCTAGAGCATTAATTAAAGTTTCAACGAAATCTGGAGGATATTTTAGATATTGGTGACCGATATGTGATTGTTTCCTACTTTTTGATTTTTTTAAGATTCTGATGACTTTTATTCGAACAATTATATGGGATCAGGTCTTCAATGCAACGTCAAGATTTATCATTTGCAACTCAACAAATATAGTATATATAAGAAATTACCCCGAATTTTAAACTACTAAGTTTTTAAAATATCAGTGAAGATGGTTATCTGTCAGGAAGTATAGTTTCATGCAATAGTGAGCCCAACGTACTATACAAAGAAATAGTGAGAACATTGTCAAAAGTTAGACTTCTAGTTTCTCTCAGATAATTACAAAGAACCAAACATATGTAAAAAGCAAGTAAGAAAAGTCAAATAGCTTTTTGATATTTTATATTAATATTGTGATGTGTCTTTTATTAGGACATTGACTCTTCTGAGGAAATAATTTATTCAAGCATGAAACAGTTGGAACACTGTTACTCTGAACTGTTTCTCACAGTCTACATTGAAAGCAAATGGTGGTCCAAAGTAACTTGCAAATATCGCGCAACAAAAAATAAAGTATCACTATTTGTTATTAACCTGATCATTTCTTCACAAATTTATTTATTTATTAATAGAAAAGATATTCATATTGAACTATCAGATAGATATTACAGGTGGGGATTTATGAGTATTAACAGATAAGGGGATTATAAAGATAATTTTTAAAAACTTTGAATGTAGTTCGTCCATAGTTGTTCGTGGCGTGTTTGTTGAGTGTTCTGAAAGTCAGTTGACCGTAAAATCATAGATATCTCGACTGAAAGCTGCAGGCAACGGATCGGTCTATTCCGTGGAGGACTTTCCAAAGAGTGTTGCAAACAAAACGCTGTAAAATATTCATCTGATTTCAGTTGTATTATGTCTTTTTTCGGTGTAATCATTTTTGTGCTATCGATAATCGGCTGTGTCGAATCTAATCCTGGGCCTCTGACAAATGCAAGCAATTGAACTGTGTTACAAAAGAAGTAAATGAGGTGAGAGAAGAGAACAGACAATTCCGAAAACAAATAGTGCTGCAAGGCTATTTAATTGTCAAGTTAGATAATCAATCGCGGAGGGACAATTTGATCTCCAGGAACCTGGATGAAAAGACAAATGAAACCTGGGAAGACTGTGAAAATACAGTAAGAATTTTTTGTCAAAAACCAACTACACGTCGAGCTTCGGCCACAGGCTATAGAAATAGTGCTTAGACTAGGGCGTGGCCGAATCAGGGCTATTATTGATAAATTTTCCTTTTATAAATGCTAAGCGGAGGTCCTAAAATGCTTACAAAGCCAAAGGAACTTATGTGATAGTGACTGAGGACTTCTCTGCGCGTCTTAGATTAGAAAGGAACTGAATGTGTATATGAGGGGTGCCGGATTGCAAGGAAAAAGGGCTAGTCTCAGAATCAATAAGTTATATATCGACAACAAAGTGTATACGTTAGAAGGCCCGGAAAATGAGGGGTTGGAAACACTGAATACAAACGACTCGATTGAATGAAGCAACGAAAGCTCCGCTTCTCACGACAAGAATCTTAGAAGAAGTATAGCCTGAAGGGATGAGACGCAAGACTGGAAATGAAGGTAAGGTTTAGCTCAGTGACTTCATAAACAATCAGGTATATGTGGACAGCAAAGAGACTGACAACAGAAACGATAAAAAATAAATTCTTAACTGTCTATTTAAAGAGCTCACGGTGTCGCATAACAAAAATAAATACTTTTCATTGCAATGTTCTTGCGTACAACTATGATATCATAGGAATTTATCAAAGTTGGCTTTATTCTGGATTATTTGATAGTGAACTCTTTGACGATATTGTGTATGCAGGTGTGGCAGGAGGGCAGAGTTATGTAGCAAACAGAGGGGGGAGGAACATAACTGAGAGTAAAAGAACAAATTCAAAATGGACTTGATTGATTGCTCCTAACTGGGGATAGATGTTTGTTAGCAAAACTTGCATGTCAAAGAATAAGCTTTTATATCTATGTATTCTACTTTATCAATATGTCAGCTACAGGGGTATATGATAAGGTATTTCATTTCATTTAGACAAAGTGTTTACCAGGTTGCTCCATTCTCGTAAGTGGGGGACTTTAATTTATCAGATATAAATGGTAGCGAATTCAATCTCCCCGAAACACCTAATAAGTATAAAAACCTACACAATTGCATGTCCCCCCGTGGATTACACTCAGCTAGTGGTATAGTTAATACACCACTAGTGATAACGGGAAACATTAGATTTGGTACTCACCAATCTAGACTCTGTCAACGTGAACAAAGAAATCTCCTTCTTAGTTAAGGAAGATGTATATCATCCTGTTTTATATATAATTATAAAAACAAAAAAGTAGATAATCTGTGAAAATTCAGAGTAGGGTATTAAGAATTATCTATAGAAAGGCAAACTTTATACAACTATATTATGAGTTCAAGAAGACAAATTGGCATGTTCTTAATAAACATTGTGATGTATAAGTGCCAGTTGACCACTTTTATGACGTCATATTTAAAATATTTAATAAATGTATCCCTCTAAAAACACTCAAATCGGAACTATCCGTGTTGCTTTAATTCAGATATAATAAACAACATTAAAAGGAAGTCGTATAACCTTGAAAGTGCAAAGCCAATGGAAGCAATTCTCATTATCATTATCAAGAATTTTGTAAATTAAGCACGGTGGTAAAGCAAGAAATCAAAGTTGCGCAAAATAATTATATAAACTTTTTAATTCTACAATTGAAACCAATCTAGCTCAATTTTGGGATTTCATGAAACAGAGGACTCGTCATTTAAATGATAATACGCTAACATATAATGGCCGAAAATTAGGACCAACAACGAGATTGTGAATTCCTTTGCTGAATATTTTCAAACCGTCTAATGGAAAGAACATACACAGGGAAATTACACGCAAACCGAGACGCTTAAACTGAGCGATAAATTAGATAAACTAAAAGTCTCACATATTGAAATGCGAGAAATACAACGTCCAATAAAAAAGTTGAAATCAAAAGGAAGTACAGACTCTGACGACATTCGGCAATATATAGTAAAGGGCTCTGAAAAACCTTCTTGATACCACTTTATATCATTTAATCTAATAATCACTTGAAACTGTTTCCGGATAAATGGAAAACAACGAAAATTTGTCCCATGCCTAAAGGTAATAGTAAATCTGAAATAAAAAATAATAGGCCAATTGCCATATTATGCACATTTTCCAAATTACGTAAATCAATATTATACCAAAAATCAGTTTTCATGTTAGACCTTCAATATCAGAATGTCAACAAGGTTTCCTGAGAGGCAGGTCAACTGAAACGAACCTTTGCCTCATTACTGATTACATAACATCAGCATTAGACCAGGGCCAGCACACTAACGTAATATATATATATATATATATATACCGATTTCACTAAGGCATTTGATACAGAAAAAAAAACATTTTTTTGTTGAAAAACTTTGGCAATTCCACTTTTCCCCAGGTCTGGTTAAGTTATTTGGGTCTTATTTAAATAATCGTAAACAATATGTTGTTCACAAAGGTGAATATCCCAGGAATAACCTGTATCTTTGGGAGTGCCTCAAGAGTCGAACTTAGAACCTTGTTTTTTTTATTGTTTCTTAATGATCTCCCTCCATGTATGAAAACACCTAACAAACTTTTATTCGCTGACGATCTAAAAATATACCCTACTATTAACTCGTCGAATGATTGTGAAAATCTAAAACTTGATATAAAAGAAAGAGTCAAATAGTATAACAATAATTCACTTCAAATTAATGTCAACAAATGTAATGTCATGTCATTTACAAGATGTCAGAATGCCGTGCATTTCAAATATAATATTAATAACACGCCTTTCCCATCCCCCAAAACTATAAAGGATCTAGGTATAATATTTGATTGGAATTTGCTTTAAGATGTTCATGTAGACAAAGTTGTTAATTAAGACTACAGAAATCTGGTATTAATAATAAGAATGGGAAAGGATTTCAGGAAGACAGAAATTCTCATGCGTCTATTTCAAACATATGTAAGATCAAAAACTGAATAGTCTACCATTATCTGGAATCCAAGTACTGCTTATAGCTCAGGCAAGCTGGAAAAATACAAGCAATTCCTGAGATTCCTGATATATAAAGAAACAGGTATTTATCCGAGAACTGATAGCAAAAAATAAAATATTAAACACAAATTTTAATATGATGAGTCTTGGGATCAGACGTACTCTTCATGAAATGATACAAATACGGTAGATTTCATAAATCTGTTCTCAAACTTTCAGATATATGTCCCATCAGCCAAAACCAGAACAGAAAATTCAGGATTCTTTTATTATCAATAAAACCGCGAACATATATTATGCATTAATGACTAACTTGGAGAGTGAGCGGAACCTATACTGTCATAAGCAAAAGAGATAAGGAAATTTACTTTCATAACATGAATCTTAAACAAATTCATAACATTGTTAAAAAATCAGTACGCTGATTGTACTGGTAGTTGTAATTAAGTCCTCCTATTATGTTCTAAAAAAAATAAATAAATAGTATTGCATTACATGTCTGTTTAACTGAAACCTAAATTCTACGAAAGAAGTAAAGAAAGAAAATTGTAGTCTTCGAAATGTGAATATTGAGGAGGATGAAATAATGGCATATTATTGCTAAGGATTTTTGATAAAGAAATGCTAACGAGAGTAGACGAGGGGCAAACAATAATTGAGATAATAAATGAAACAAAAAGAAAGTAGTTCTGACATTGGCCGTGAATAGGTTATATCACACAAATATATTTGAAAGTATGGTTGAAGGAGAAATAAGATGAGGAACAAGTTGATTCTCACATCCGACAGTATTAAGAGAGAAAATCGTATGGTTGTGCAAAGCGTAAAGCGCAAGATAGGAATAAATGGAAGGCCTTAGCGTGCGTTGAAGGATTTGTAGTAGGACAATCATATTCAAGGGAGAATAAAGCACGCGAAAATACTTGAAGAATAAAATTAACTAGTAAAACAATTTTATTTCGGAACATTACAGGATTAATAGACAATAATAGACAAATTTTGCTCTATCTAGTCAGAACTCTGTCTTTACATAAGCGATGAGAACATTTTTGTTTGCCTGTTCATGATTCGATTTAAAAATTTAAGTAGAACACATAGTTTGTTACAAGATAGCTCAGAATTTAATTTCGAGTTATACTTTAAACTTATATACTCTGAAAACGTGGTAAATAAAAGAAACTGAACTAATATCCTATATTACGACATAATTTATTCAACACGAGATGGAAAAGGATCACTTTCGCTAGCACGGTTAGTCGGGTAACAAATACATTGAAGTTGCTTTTAATCGTCATTTATCTATTCATCTCTTGCATCTATGTGGGGTCAATATTTCTGATGAGTCTTTTCAACAAATCCCTATCCTGAATTTCTTCTAGTGACAGCCTCTTCTCCCTGCAATCGTCTTAACCCTATCCATCCATTTCCTCCTTGGTCTCCATTCACCCCGCTCTTCTAACTACACATTCATTTGTTCTTCTCATTACATGTCCATACCACCATATTTTTCTTTCTTCTTAAATATCTCTACAACATTGGTTAATCATCTTACTCTCACATTTCTTATTGTGTTTCTTCCTTTCATGACACATCTAGCGTAGCAATCTCATTTCGGTAACATCCAATATCTTTTCCTGTGCTTCCTTTTTATGATCATGTTTCTGCTAACTACATCATAGTTGATCTAGCCACTATTTTGTAAGCCAAGCATTATTCTGCACTGTGATTCTGCATTCGGACAAACACCGTACACTTTATTCCCATCTCGCCATTCCTTCTGTGTGGTATTTCTAAGTCTAAATCACAATTCCCAATAACGTATGCACCTAGATATTTAAAACTTTTCACTTTATTCAATCGTTTTTCAACAACATTGCTCCGCAATTTTCTTCTACGTTAAACTTAAGATTCTCCGTTTTATTTCTACTAATCTTGATACCTATATCTTCCCAAGATTAACTCCAACTGTATAATTTCATTTCAAGTTCTTCCCTATTAGCAATCCCAAATAAAATATTAATAGCCTATGTCATACACCAGGGGCTTCATCTCTCACATAAGTTATAATGCGCATGACTACTTTGAATAGGTACAACCTCAAAAATAAAGATTCGTTGAAGAATACTCATGACGTTGACTATTATTTGCGTCATTAGAATCAGCAATTTTACAAGAACAAAAATAATATTTAAAGTAAATTTCATCGTTACGTAATATACACTAACTTGTCATTAATCACCGGGCATTTCTCGTTTCAGATACATTTGCCACTGGGAAGGAGTCACTATGACATAGGGCCAACAAACGCCCAAAACACGGCTTCGTTCCTTGTACAACAAAATTCTAGTAGGTGCTGATAGACGGCGGCAGGCATTGCCTGTCATTCCTTCTGTGATATGGAGACGAGTTCAGATGTTGTTTGGAGGCGTAATGGCCTGGCCCTTAACCGACGTTCTAACTCACCCGAAGTGCTCACTTGGATTTAGACTTTGGCTTGTCACTCGAGTTCTTACAACCGCATTTTCTCAAACCACTCCGTAATAACGTGTAGTTTCTGAATGACATAATTTTCGTGTTGAAACACAGTCGTGTTGCCACAGCGTGTGAATAGCTGAATTTTTCAGGATTACTTGAAACTCATCGGCGTTCAGGGTTCCATGGACTAACTCCAGGGGACCAAGACCGAACGATGAGAAACAGGCTCACATCATGATTCCTCTACCACCAAACTTTACAGTAGGGACAATGTAAGGACAAGTAGGTACCGTTATCCGGGCATTCGCCACTTTGAAACACGTCCGTTCGAGTGCCACAACAAACAGCGTGACTCAAAACTCCACATCTCTCTTTTCCATTGTGCCACTGTCAAATGTCACTTGTGCCACGAAGTGGCATTTGATCGGGAAATGTTTGTGTTATGAAATGCTTCTCGCCCATATAATCCTACTGCAAACAGCTCGCGGCGAATAGTGCGTGCACTGGCATCACTCCCAGATGCAGCTCAACACTCTATGGCAATTTTGTCCAAAGACATTCGACGGTTTATTTTAATACACGTTTAAGAGATCGCGTGCCGTTGTCGGACAGTTTTTGAGGTTTACCTAGTCGAGGCTGGAGTTCTATCACTCCCTTTGTTACATTTTCACCACCACGTCACCAACTGTAGAATGACCAAATTGGTTGGCACCTATAATTATGCCCCTTTCCGCCTCATTTAACTCTTCCGTCAACTGATACAAATCGTGTTAACTGCTAGCGCCTATGTGGACCCCTCCCGATAACACATCGTCGTCTCACTGCTACAATACTTTTTTGCTACTCTATGACGAGTTAACTTGTTGTTTAGTGGGCGTCCGATGATTAATGGCAAGGTAGTGTACAATGAACACTTCCTACAAGCATCCCGCATCATGATCTTCAAAATTTTCTTGTAGCTTTTTCGATATCTCTGTTTCCTAAACTAGGCAGCTATGCATGTTTATGATTTTACAACTATTTGCAAAACGTAAAGAAGTAGAAGAACGAGAAATTAAAAACAAATAGAAGAAAAGTGGAAATTTATATGATATCGCGGTCCGTTACGATATTTATTAAGTAATTAGCGGAGTATTTTGGGACCTATCTCCTAAGATTTGTCTGTCACCAACTACAATGACTGAGGTGACAATAAGCACTATCACTTGGATTCTGTGAGGTAACATCTCCAAATACTTGTTTCAATTTTTAAAGATATAGTTCCTAAGAGATATGTGTCTGCAAGAGTTTTTTCTCGATGATTTACATGAACACGCACTGAATCAAGTGAGCGAAATTCCGCTCGATTTGAGCAGAAACAGTGACCAATCTTTTAGAGTTAATTTTCATCGGAGGAAACGTAAATAATTTTTGTTTGAAAAAGATGATATTGACGGTAGTGTATTTTAATGGGAATATAGTCATATATTTTTTGTGAATATCATCTCTTTGGACACGAAAGTAATTAAATAAAATTTAGAAAATTTAAAAATATGCAAAACGGAGCATTTATTCTTTAAGAATTGAATAGTTTACTAGAAACCTACACCACTTATTTTGAATAACTTGAATAAAAATACAAACTTTATTTCCACTACCTAAATACTGACACAATATTTTAATATTCCCTATTTTCTATACATGTTGCCGAGTCTTTGACTAGTTGTCTATGATTACTCGCCATTTAATTGTATGGGGGTAGCACAAAATTCAATTCGGTCGGCTACCTTCCTGCATGTAATTAAGAAATTACTTCTTCTAAAATACATCTTCGCAAGATGTCAAAGGTATAAAATGTTAGATCTTATTACATTTTTCACAATAAACCTTGTGTTGGTAAATGTTGAAATTATCACAGAAAAATTGACAGCCGCCGCGACCGGGACTCGAACCCGGATCTTCCAGTTGCCGGCTAGGTATGTTCCCAAGTGGTGTCATTGGGGTGGTGAAATTGGGAGCATACCTAGCCGGCAACTGGGAGTTCCGGGTTCGAGTCCCGGTCGCGGCGGCTGTCATTTTTTCTGTTATAATTACAGTATAAAATCTTGTTCGTTAGGTCTTGTAATTTAGCTTGTGGTTCCCGGATCGACTTGTTCTTAATTACTTCGGACATCAGGAACTTGATTACTTCCACATCTTGGTCATTTCCGGTTCAGACCAAAGTTGCTGGATGGTCCGATTAATAACGTAATTAGAGAGATAGTTTTGGAACCTGGCAATTTATATGTGATATTGAAAGTTTTCGTCTTCTTGTTCTTCGACCTGTACCAAACCTACAAATGTCGGTTTTACCTCATAATTGAATTTATGATGAGAGATTTTGCTAATCTTACTTGAATTTACAGGTCGGAGAAAAAAAAGGTTGTATAAGGTGGGCTTAATATTAGTATGGGTTGGTTATAGTATATCATATCTAACACATTTTGGGATTTTCCTAGCGTAACAATTGACAACTTAAAAAAGATGAATTATATATTTGTTTCTTTTCCTTTTAGCCGTTGGAGTATTGACCGCTGTTGCCGAGATATATAATGTATCATGCAAGCATTCTAACTTGTCAACTAATTTCACGAATATGTTCTGTTGAGGCGCGTTATGATAGCATTATGATATTGTGTTTGCTTAGCATGACAAATATCCTCAGAGCTGCTTCGCTTGACGATTGCAATAAAAACACTTCCTATAACTGAAACTTACACTAATAAAATAACCGAGCTATATAAACGTTCGGATAGTCTGCTTTATAATAAAAAAATGTCTAGCAAACTATTGCATCGGGTGGGCTCTAATGTCCTATTGAATAAAACCAGTTCAGCTTAAAAAAAATCTCAATAATATTGACTTCTTTGCAAATATTCGAATTTTATCAAGAAAAAGAAAGAAATGGGTCGGTAATGCTTTAAATTTTGGTTTCAAACAAACCAGCAAATCTTCACCATGAGAACGGTTCATTGAATCGTCACACCTAGCTCCTAATTCCCTCATTAATTGGGCTAGAGTTAGCACGTATGTTCACACTGCTTGATTAACTGTATATGATAGAGCCAAAGACTTTTGTATTGAGTTGTAGTACAAACGCTTGACCGTGGAACTAGCCCAGAAATGGGCATTTATGGGTGAATTCCACTGGGTGTTCAAGATTTGTGAGTTAGTGTACTTCTAACATAAGTGGCATAAGAATATTGCAATCAGATTCCAACTATCTGTTCAATGCAACTTGTAAAACGAGCAACTACTAACTTGAGCAACGGAATTTCGGAATGAACATGTCAAACAATCAATAATAGAACTCTAGGATATGTAAATGATAATCTGAGTACTACTAAACAGCTATGAGGTGATGACGTGAAAGTCAAGTAACGGAATAAGACTTACTTGGCCTGTACGTATCTCCATCGATATGTATAGCATAACAGAAACTAAGATTGTGAGAACTAGACCTAATGTCTGGCTCCTTTTAAACTCGCTAATCATACCAATGAATTTTGAAGCTAGTTGGTCATTTAGCTTCACTAAATGAGTCTCTACTCATTCTGCGTCATTCTAACGTCACACAACTTTCCAGCGGTCATCTCATGCTTGTCCAACAATTCAGCAATATTCTAGTTTTCGTATGTTCTGAAAAACGCGGAAGAGAGTGTTAGTGTTTACTCAAGCTGCTACATTTATTTCCCTGTATGTATTCTTGTCTGTTTTTATTTCAAATTCATACATACATTAAACCTTGTATGATATTTACATAACTTTGACTTCCTTGTTTATAATTTACAAAGATTAATAAAATATTGTTCCCTTTTACAACTCACAAATGGGGTACGCCCATAATATAGTCATATTTTTTTGTGAATTTCATCTCTTTGGGCTCGAAAGTAACAAAATAAGATTTAGAAAATGTAAAAATAAGCAAAATGGAGCATTTATTAATATGCATTTAATGACTAGTAATGCACTTGTGCATGAAAAAGAGTAAATAAAACTAAAACAGGAGGAGATTTGAACACAGTACTCTCTGACGACCAATCCAATGTCTTAACCCCTTATCCAGCAGTCAGATAGGGATAATACATCATGCAAATAGTTTATTTCGTCTCGTCAGGTACTTGCGAACTACGTTCAACGGTTTATCGTAACTATCTTATTTCTGTTGTCTTCTGGTATATTTATCTGACAGAAAAGTTTAAAGTTTATATTGTCATTTTTAACTAACAACCGCTAGATAAACTCCACGTTATAGTTTTTTTTTTATTTTTGGCCTTTGGTATCTAAGGCTTAAGCCGGGAAAGGTGCCGGCCAGGGTCTATGTTGTAGCTGCCATCCCGGCATTTGTCTGGTGTGACTGAGAAACCTTGAAAAGCCCTTCAAAAACCTGTCAGGATGGCCGGCGGCTTGGATCGAACCCAGGACTGCAGGAATGCTACGTCAACGCTCTACCACTGAGCTACAGCGGCTCGGTCGCTGTATAATTTAGTCTTTCAGTAAGATTCGCAACTACAAATGGCGGAGAAAAATAATGACTGGTAACCGTTGTCCATGATTAATTGCGTATCGCTCAGAAACGATGAGAAATCGCTCTTTTAAGTTCGAAAGGTCAATGAAAAAATATTCCTATAACTTTGAAAATAACAACATCCAAAAGAGCGGAATTCCATGTAGAAAGAGCACATGTCCCATCCAAGGCAAGAGCGTTATGTCAGAAACCACCCATTTTGATGAAAATTCCGTTCTACAAAAGAGCGGAATTCCATGTAGAAAGAGCACATGTTCCATCCAAGGCAAGAGCGTTATGTTAGAAACCAGTCATTTCGATGGAAATTCCGTTCTACAAAAGAGCGTCCGCTTTTTCCACTTTAAAGAAGGAAAATGCCACTCTTCATATTTAGCGTATATGTTACACATACCGATGCATTAAAATTGTTACTCCTTTACTGTCTGTTAGTTGACTAACCAACTAGTTGTGGAACAAAGTGGAAAGACGGCTTTTTCACCACAATTAATTTTTCACACTTAAGTGCGACCCAATTCAGCCTGGCATTGTCAGAGACGATACGTAGACCCTTGGGAATCACTAATGCTGGCTCATCCTGCTGCAGTGCCTGTTACACATATTTCAATTGCTGCGAGTACAGATATGCACTATGCATTGATTCTTTGGCACGGTGGTAACAGCTCGAAGTGCACCACTAGGCGACTGGTCCACCATATACAGCGGATTATATTGCGTGAGTGTAGAGATGGCATTGTGGTATGCGGCAAAGTGTAATGTGGCAACAACCGAGGTCTGGTACGCTTTGGAAACTATGCAGACCTACTTTTCTTCACTGGTAACCTCTCGCTTGAAAATGAGCGTGTTGAGGTTCCAAAAAAACAAATGTGTACAGCCTGCAACCCCTTGGTCCATGTTCGGTTACGACAGTGTGTTGCGTATTTGTTGGATTAGGGTTTACTTGATCAACTTCTACGTTTACTACCTTTCGTTGCAGGTGAGGTATGACTGTTCCATCAGAAATTTTGACATTTTCTGTAGGATAAGCACATATTTGACTGTTGTGCTGCTTCTAGCCGTTTTGAAAAGCTTGGCAAACAAGGTTATGAACAAGGTTAGCTAAGTTTAAACAGACCAAATTTAGAATTTTTGTTCTTTTCCACTCATAATATATAGGACTTCTTTTATATTCTACATTGGTTATGAGCAGAAATCTGATTTCCTGTCGGTAGAGACTCACCTACATGTTAGAGCATTTTTTATTCACGAAATTCTCGGTTTCGAAACATTAAATTTATTATTATTTAAATGTCCATTTCTGAGATTTTATGAAATAAAATAACATTTTAAAGAAATTTATTTTATGCAGCCTGAATGCCTTTATGGGATCTGTTTCTATGAAGTAGGAATAACTTACAGGTAGCGTATAATTGAAGTGGGACATCTATCGTCACATGATGTTTCACTGAGATGATGTTTTATTTCCTGATCTCAATCCTATGTTTGATCTTTTCCAGTGCCGGTCGTCAGGAAACATAACTTAAGCGGTTTTCTTATCACATATGATTGGTGTATGATCCGAGATTTAACCGATTTGTTTTTACTCCTTATCAACCAGCATAATATATTTTTTGTGTTAAGCACTTTGGAGCAGTGTTAATGTGAAACGTGGTACTCGTGAATACTTCACTAAAACTAAATCTATGCCAAAATGTCTAAAAACAAATTGGAGTGTCAATTCTTTATTTAGAAGCCTCTAACTTAAGTTTTGAAGTGATATGATAAAAACGTATTGCACGATACTTTTCGCCAAGCGTGGAAGCAAACGTTTGGAAGTTATAAGTTTCTAGGTTAAGATTATAAGATCGGTGGTCCCGACCAGCCGTCTGGAAAAAAAATTGTGAATGGAGTTAAATATGTTTAGGTTGTGTTGAGTTAAAATATTAGCATTCATTTTAGTTTTTGTTATTCTTGTAGTGTTTAGTCTATACGGAAACAAATTGGCAGATGAGATTTGCTCGGAAGCAGTTTCCAGACAATGCTGATTACATCGATATACATTTATTAGTTTATGCCAACAAAATTCCAATTCCCACATTTGATTTCCAGTGTTAGAGGCAACCGGATGAAACGTTAGTAAATCGTTTTTAGTTCCGCAGGAAGACTCGTTGGTATTTCGAATGTAAATTAATATTTTACACCTGCAAAGTGATTCAAAAAGAACGTTGAACATAAGCAGTCCTCAGGATAGATAATGGATAATAATATCCAATCTATTAATCATATATAATCACATTTATAGAGTTTAATTTCAATAGAATATTAACGCCTGCTACCTGCAAGTCCGTGATTAAAACCAACTCACGTTATAAGGTTTCTGATCATTGAAACAAGAATACACATATCCGCCCCCGGTTCAATTGCGTCTATCGAACGTCTCTGGATCAGAATTTCTAAAATTAACAGATAAACCTGCAGTGAGAAATCTCTTCTCGCCTCATTTCCATAAATGACCCTTCACCCGGTTTCATCATCCACTTTGCAGATGTTTCAATCAATAGTACCTATAAAATACCCATACTCTTTCTAATTTCTCTCGTGTGCTATTTCTAACTTTGATCCGATCAGTCAGTGCTCACAGAGCCTTGTTTTCAAAGTAACAGTAACAGTGTATCTTCGAATTGAACGTAGCCTACCAGTGGCGATCCGGACTCTGAAATTACGTGTCTTAAAAGTTTGTTAGTTTCGGAATTTAAAACAAACCTTCTGATATTTTGAAAGAGTGTTCTTTAGTAGTGCATTTGGACCTTAACCGATGTCGCGCAGTTACGTGACATCCAAAAACTTAGAATCTCTAACAAATTGTGTCGAAGCAGCTAGTCATTTTGGTAGTAATGAATAACTGATTTTGTGTGAAATTGCTTCTGCGTTGATTTCTAAGTGTTAAGTTGATTATAACGGTTCGACTCCCAATGAACATTTTAACATCTGAAATTACTGCTCTTTCAGCAAAGGTGAGTTGCTTTTGACTTGCGTTGTATAGGATCAGCTTGTAATTAAATTAGAATGCATGCGCTAACGGAATTGTTTGGCATATTGGTGTTGATAGGTTAGAGATTTTATAAATATCAGTTGTCAGAAGGCGAAGACAAAATTAGGGTACATCAGAGTTACCCCAAAAGTTTTAAATATTTTCTATAACTAAAAAAAAAATCCGTGCGTGTTACCTTGTAGGTTTAGTATATCCATGCTATCAGATACCTTCTTTTGCCTCTGCTAAGCCCTGAGTTCTAAGCCTGGATCTGCATGTCCCCGATTTGCAACATAACTACTAATTTCAGGAAGCAGGTGGCAGGTCTTTAACAATATGAAGCTATCGCACTCAATAAGCAAACGGATTCCATTGAGGCTGTCGGCCTGAGCCTGAGATGCCTAAAGGCCTTAAAATAAATTGAACTCAATTCCGCAGAGGCCAAGTCATTCTGGGTTGTACCTCAATTACGAGTGATTAGCACATAACTTTCTCGCGATCGTTGGTGAGACTTTTTCACTTATTACAGTTTATGTTCATGAAGATTATATTTATTCTTCCTTTACAATTTATGAGGCTCAGTCACCAGCTACATTCTTGGGCAATGTAACTGAATCTTATTTACATCACATACTGTTCCAAAAAACTTATTAAATAAGTTAAATCAGTTCAACCTTCTTTCGGTTGACCTTTTTTGCGTCACTTCAAAAGATGGCCAAAACCAAATCGTTTTTAATTTCTGGACTAAACCGATCGTGCTCAAATTAGTAAAGAGGACGGTCTATATCGTGAACTACGTTTCATTTTGATTCGCTGAAGTATTTGTGACGGTATATTTTGGTCACTGTGAATTCAAAATTAAGTATTTTATCTTCCATAAATACAAAGTACTTTGAAAGGTATCCAAGAAAGGAACTTTATTATGAAATTAACTACCTTTTTCAACAAAGATCTCGAAAATATTCTAGAAGTATTTACAATTATAAGAAAGTCCTGTTGTTGTTTAATCCTCTGCTGTTATGTTTTTCTCTCCTACTTCATATAACTGTGATTGTGACCGACATTTTACTAAGCTCAATAAAATTAATGAATCTCGATGAATTACAAACGATTCATTAATGAAATATTACGCTTTTATTAGTTTTATGTTCGAGGAAAAATCAATAAATACTTTACAAACTGATGAAGAAAACAAGAAATGGTCGCATTTTCAAAAGTTTCACTAGATGACAGCACTTCGTACTGACAGTGAGCAGCGCCTCTTGTCTTTGAAGGCGTGCTAGTGTAGTGCAAACGTGGCTAATGTTATGGTGAAGAAATGCATGGCGATCATAATAGTAAATACGGCGCAAGCTGTCATCACCTTCGACAAGCGTTTCGCGCGCGAAATTCGAGAGAGGGATAGTGTAAAGATACATGACCGCATCTAACCTTACATGACCTCCACTTTTCCATGGTCACTAATTCAAGATATTCTACAAAAATGCAACAAAGAAATTATTAATAATAAATATGAACATATAAAAATATATTTTCAAAAAAAAAATGAAAAAGTTATTGGCCCTAGGGGATTCGAACCCGAGTCCTTTCATTAAAGAACCATTCGATCACGAAGTCGAGCTGGGAAATCTTGGTTTCGTCGTTCTATTTACAATGGGTAGCTTCAGAGTCTGTCAGTATGACTTCGCAGGTGATGACGACTTCCGCCGTGTTTACTATTTTAGTCCTCAAGTTGAAGAAATGTACTATACAGGAGCAGTAGATAGTGGTGTGATTCGGAGGGAGGGATTTTGTTCTAACGGAGATTCATGAGGAAATGCTTCCTTTGTGTGGGGAGATATGATTTTCACTTATTTGATCTGCTCAAAGCTAAATCTTGTGGCAAAGGTTTCGCGGATGAGACAGATGTTGAACAATATACCCGTCTATTACTGCAGGAGCAATGCAAATATTTCCATGTAGCAGTGTTTCGGTGCTCGTGCATGAGCCTCTATGTATGTTGGGATAAAGTGGAAATCTAAAACTAATTGCGACGTAAGTATTTAATGCTTTTGTATCGGTGTGATCTGTTGTAATCTAATTATTGAATTTACCTTGTATATATGTCGTATGTAGAAAAAGGTCATACATCTTCATCTCCATCATTTTAAGAAGAATTAAAGTAATCAACATTCATTTGTTGTCCCTCGTACGTTTGTTAATTTTATGTATGCATAGATCGCCCACTTGTGCTTCTTAAAAATTCGAATTATCATTCTAATGTTTCATGAGGCAACCTCAGGCATTATGTATGTTATACATGATAATTTCGATCTTACATTTACGCAGTAGAAAATAATATAGACTAGGAACGAAGCTTACTGTAGCACTTTCAGATGTTCATATTAAAACGCTATGGTATGGTATGTCTCTCAAATAAATTTGGTAGAGATTGATTGATCTGATGTTGTATGGGGTAATATTATTTTATACATATTAAAGGAAGAAACTAGTGGCATCTCTCGACGTGGCGAATATTACAACGATTACATTTTTAAATAAATCCACTTCAATAATTTTTTCATTGAAATAATGGTCTACATCATGCCTAGAGATAACCAATCTAATATACGTCTACATTAGCCTACATCTAATATAAGAACGTTTTTGACATGAAAAGTGATGCAAAAATAGAATTTGGCATATTAAAATTACGACCGTATTTACTATTATGATCCGACCCTAGTAATAGGGATTCCACGACAGTCTCCAGAGAAGATATGTCATGTGACAGCACAACAGATAGTTTACGACAATAACGTAAACGACTCAGAACTCGCAAATGACGGTTACGATAGAAATGGAAAAAAAGACAACTTCTTGAAACGCTAAATTTTGGCCGCAATCTGATTGATTGGAGTCACTATAATATTTGAAGCACGGGCACAGCACACCCATTTGTGCTTCTCCAAAAATAACCAAATATGATGAAAAGGTCTGATCAATAAGATAGTTCACTAGAAAAAAAATCCATTTTAATAATAAAATATTTCAAAAATATATCCCACAGGCAAGAGTGTGAAACTGCATTTAAAGCTTTATTATTAAGCCAAACACTAGGCGCAATAGTAGCGCGTATAATTTTAAAACTGACATAATAGTACTGTCTGTTTTAATGTTTAGATCAAAATTCTCATTTAAAAAGAGCTTAATTCCTCATACGATGTGCCTGA